>JAULJZ010017846.1:0-38775 GCA_032270985.1 Heliamphora pulchella
AATATTGGCTTTAATGCTACTTAGCCCCGTTTGAGATAATTATTTATTTATTTATTTTATTTTGTTTATTTTTATTTGTAGTGATTTTTTTTTTCGTTTAGTCAAATTATTATAATTTTTGATCGAATTTTCTCGTCGAGACAAGCCGAAAAATTAAAATCTTTTTATCAAAATATAAAAAGTTTAGAAAAGATAAAAAAATAAGCTAATAATCAAAATTTTATGTTACTTATTTACGTTTTTTGTAATCTTTTTTTCATTTTTTGTAACCTTTTTTTTTCTTCATATTTTGATCAATATTTATTAATTTTTTGGCCATCTCATTGAGTCTATTTGAAAAAGTAAAGAAATTAAATAGTCAAAAGGTTAAAAAAAAGTTCAAAAAAGATAAAAATAAGCAAATTTTTTGAAATTTAGCCCAAACAGGGCCAAGTAAAGTTCACTTTTGGAAAAAGAGGAGTTTCAAATAGTAGTGCTACGGTAACCACATTTAGTAGCTATATTTGAGTACCACATGATGTGACATCTCATTTGTGGTACTTATTTCATTTTATGGATTCACAATTTATTACTAACCACCTTATATGACATGTCACATCGTGTAGTATTAAAATGTGATCATCAAAACATAGTCACAATTGTATTATTTTTACAAAAATTAGAGCAACTAGAGGCCTTCATGCTATAAAAGCACATCTAGTTTTTTAGTGTTGCAGCATCAAAGCACGTAAGATATGCATACTATCCACTTGGTATTGTTGATCCTTTGGGAGTGGTTTTCACTGCTCCCTCCGCAGCTGATGATAATACTGTATTCCAACCTAAGCAAAATCAATTAGCTCTTCCCAACCGTCTTGCTCTCTTGCGATATTGGCAACTTGAACACAACCCACCAATTCAAGGTGACAAGTCCCATGGAGAGGATAATCCATTAACCTCAAGTCAAGAAATACAACAGCTACTAGAGGCCTCAAAGCCACCACCCGATCGACGATCGAAACCAGCACCTAGGCGAGGACGACCACGACGAGGACAACCAAGTCGGCCACGACGACGACAACCGCCCATTGAACCCCTAGAAGAAGAACCACCTTCGCCCAGACAAGGTCGACAACGACGGCCACCACAGCGGAGACCACCGCAACAAAGACCGATAGAACCACTAGAAGAAGAACCACCACCACCACTACCACGACGACGAAGACCGCTACGAGGGACACCAATGGAACCACCAGAGGAAGCACCACCACGACCACCGCCACGACGACGAAAACAGCCAACAGGTAGACCGATAGAACCACCGAAAGGACCACCAGAATCACTGCCAGTGCCACCAGAAGATCAACCACCCCAGGAACCACCAGAAGAACCAATTAACCCACCAGAAGAAGAACCACCAACTCCACCACAAAGACAACCACAACGGAGGCCAAGGAGAAGACCACCAAGAAGACGACAAAGAGGGCCACCACATGGTCCGACACTACTACCTCCAGAAGAACCACAACCGCCTAACGAACCAATGGAGCCACCTAAAGGAAAACCAATGACATGGTTCTCATTTCAATCACTACTGGCATCCTCACCAGCACAATCACCACCAAAAGAGTCATGGCCAAGGAAAAAACCAATACCTCTACCTCTCCATTCCTACCCACAGCACCATTAATTTGAAAGTACTAGAACTTAACATAGCTACAAACCACCCATGAAGCTTCATACACCAACCATTCCAACATATAATGTTTATACTTTATTAAATAAAGTAGTTGTATGGAAATAATGACTATTTGCTTCGTAAAGATGTGGTCGTAGAACAAACCACTTGTGCCTCTAACGAAAACAAACACATTTCTACTCTCATATGAAAAAAAATAATGAAAGTTTATGAGTGATGGTCATCGGATTCAGTAAGGATGGGAACAGTGCATAAAATTATGTAATAAAAAATGCATTTGGATACATGTGAAAGTAGTTAAAATGTGTGAAACATCGATACAGTATTGAATTAGTATTACATATAATTAATTCACACCTTTTTCGTTTATTGGTCAAATGCTAAAAAATGTTTTCCAAGATCAAAAAAACTAAGGGTAATTTTTACTCAAGTCCCATTTTATGCTTCATTTTACTAAGTCCTAAAACAAGTTCAACTTTCTTACAAGTCCCGTTTTGAATTAGATTTCCAATTATACCATTCCATTCAATCCCCCATTCGCGCCTATCTCATTTCTGTTCAAGTGCAACGGCTCCGAGAAATCAACAAGAAATTGAAGCAAACCCGATCATCTCTGATTTTGATGTTTCGAATGGCACAAAAACGTGATCATGGAGATCTTGACCATCCACAGACTGCGAAAAACCAGCGTAATATTCTGGAAAATGAATTTGTGGCTACCGATGGGGTTCGAAATGTAGATTCGAAGAACAAGAATTTTCACACTTGCCGAAAATCTCATAGGTGAAAATCTTTAGATTTCGGTAAGTAAACCCCTTGGAATTTTTCATTGTAGAAAATGATATATGACAAATGTTTTGTGTATTATTGTTGCAGAAAATTATACACTAAATATAATACGCTGTTTATTGAACACATTCTAATATGTTATCATTTTCTAAGATTTTAACAAATAGTGTATCATTTCTGATATACTATTTGGTATGTATCATTTTCTGATGTTGTTAGTTTATCATTTTGTGTTACTTTAAAACTGAACCATTTTCTAATACAGGATATAGTTTCACAAAAAAACGAGTCATTTTCTGTGTTCTTCAAGTATAGTGTATCATTTCCTCAAACAAGTACAATTTCAATGTTTTGAATAATGTATCATTACATTTGTATCATTTTCTGCATTAGATGTGCATATTATATTTAGTGTATCATTTTTTTCAACAATGATACATACGACATTTGTCATGCATCATTTTCTGCAACGAAAAATTTAAAAGTGTTTACTTACCGAAATCTGAAGAATCAAAGTTATATACTAAAAATCAACAGCGCGTCTCACGAAAAATGAAAGAATCAATATTCAATGAGCAAAAATAATCAGAAACCGTTTGTATACTAGAAATCACCAGCCCGCCGTACAAAAAATGCAACAAAGTCTTCTTCACCGTTCAAAAAAAATCAGAAAATTACTTGAAACAGTTTTCTTCCTCGTGTGGATCTTATTAATACGATTGTGTGTATATTCAGTAAATATTTTGAGGGTCCGAATTGATACAGATTAGTTTATGTAATATTTAAAAATCTGGTCAAATCGTATCCAATATCTAAAAATAAGGAAATATAAATTTTCAAATATAATGATATGGGTACAATCCTTCCATATATATCACGTTGCAATAACTAACAACTAGGGGTATGTCTATATTTTCAGAAAAATTTAAAATATGATCTAATGGAACATGAAACTTTTGAACTTGACTTATTTAAAAACAACATTCCAAAATAGGACTTATACATAATTTACGCAAAAAATAATAATAACAAAATAAAACTTTTTTTTTTCTAGAAAAGTAATCCACATAAATGTTGGGTTCATAAAAACGTTTACTTACAGAAAATGAAGTGACGGTGACATTTCTTAAGAAAATAGGAGACTTTTTCAATTAGGTGGCGTAAAGAAAGATCTTAATGGCCTTATATGTATGCATAGGCCACATGAAGTTTAATTTCCTGTTTCGATATTTAGCATTTGTTGTTGATCTCTTATCCAACAAAAAAAAACGAAATATCTTACAACAAAAATAGTATTGGGCGCCTCAGAATGTTGGCACGGTTGGAAATGCAAGTAATATTACACGAATTGCAGGGGTGCGGTTGATACAGTGCAAAGATACATATTTGGGAGTAATTATGGGAGGATTTATATACTATAACATAAAAATACATAAATATACTTTTAGATTTTCATTTTATGAAATAGGCACACGGCGTAAATATATAGCCAGACCAATAAAATTATGTTAGAAAACTAGGCCTTCGGTTTATTTCTTAATTATTTGGCAAATCTGTGACAAATTATTAATATCTAATTCTTCAATATTTTTGACACTTGGTCTTTTAGAGTCATGGTTGAATATTGCAAGCACAGCAAAAACGGAGCAGAAAAACATAAAAAAGCTGCAAGCGATGTCAGACTGCTTGATAGATCGATCGAGCGGTCAAAAAGGGTTCTCAGTTTCTGCACTTTCAGCACCCTATTTATGCACAAACCTAAAAAAGATGCAAAACTACCGCAAACCTGTCAAGACCGATCAAGCAGTCTAAAGACTGATCGAGCAATCATGTGCACGTGACTCATTAACTTAAGTTCATCGGCTAGGGTTTTTGAGGGTGTGCCTATATAATAGGCTGTAAGGGTTTTATAATGTTTCCCTCATTTGGTTATAACATTTTTTAGCCGCCATAGGTTCTCTAGTAGAAGATCTCAAGACGGTTCTGTTGCGACTTGATGAACAAACAAAGTTTGTGCTTTCAAGATCATCATCAAAGAGTGGTTATTTCACAACTTTCTAATTCGTGGTTATCTTGAGTGGATTCTCAAGAGTTCGAAATCTAGGGGTGGATTCCGTCAACAGTCAAAGTTCGGAGGTAATTCCAGCAGCAGTCAAGCACGGAGTTGGTGCACTTGGATTCGGCAAGAATATGCTTACTACGATAGGTTGTAGATTCAACGGGGGGTTTGTAAGATTTCTTGTAACCAACGTTTTACAGTGCTTGATCTTTCTAGACTTGAATTGATCTTGTAGTTTTTACTCGGCTTAGAATTTTCGTGTAAAAAATTGCCTCGTCTTGTGTGGTTATTTATTTGTTGGCTTGTGTGGTTATTTTATTTAGTTTTTTGACATTTGACTTCTTTAAACAAATCAATTAATGCAAACCAGTCCACAAAAGGGATTTTTCAATTGGTATCAGAGTAAGACACTTAATTTTTTTAAAAGTGTAATCCTTTGATTAATTTGCAATAATGAACTTTTTTAGAGAAGCTACCTCGACCGGTAGACCACTCCTTTATGACGGATCAAACTACCCCTTTTAAAAAGTCAAAATGAGAGCCTTTTAAAGTCGAGGGATATAAATACCCTACTATTGTGATTAACGGGGAAACCATCCCTAAGATCGTGGCTAGATGAGACAAAACTAATTTTGAGGATATAAGTTGGAATAGAAAAGTTATAAATGCTTGATGATGTAGAGCTCATGGGTTTCTCTTTCATAGAAGTCTACGATCGTCAGCAAGCTAAAAAGTTATAGTAGAGCCGCAGCCCGCCGAGATAAAATTAGTGTTGAATCGACCCATGTTCAATTGGAAATGGGCTAACAAACAAGATTCATCGCTACGCCATGATGTAAGCCAATTCTACGCCAAATTCCAAAGTTTAAGCCCCGAAAATCGCAATTTTGCCATTTTAGAAAACTTTTGTTTTAGTAATAGCTTTTTTCTAATAACTTCTTTTTAAGTGCCATTTGTTTTGGCACGTTTCTTTATGGTAATTTCTTCTTAATTTGGATTTAGGAAAGATTGTGTTTCCTAATTGATGATTTTTCATTCGATTAGGGTTAAGTCATTATAAATACAATGTAACAACTATAGGGTTATTCAATTTTTGATTAATAAGATTTTTTAGAGTTTTATCTCTTATTCGTGTTTGTTATTGGAGAGAGTATCTCTAATTCAAGTAGGCTTAAGTATTTCAAAGTTAGTGTTCCTCTAGCTAATATGTCTCCTTGCATCAGTTGGTAGAAGAGCTAAACTCTTGTCCAAGTTTTGATCATGGCACGTGGTGGTCTTGCAAATAGGGGACGAGGAGGAAAATTTGCCGCTGTTGAAGTGGTGTATGAGCTGGATGACACAGCACGAGAGGCACAGGAGGAGGAACGAATGACCTGCATGGAGGAGTCCATCGCTACCTTTATAGAGCAGATAGTTGCCTTAACTGCCGCCGTTCTACCTCGCAACCATAACCAAATCGACGTCTTGTCGTGGAAAAAGAGGTTTCGAATGACAATCCTGCCATCAATCCTTTTGCTTACCAATAGTAGAGGGGAAGGGGAAGGGGATTTGTGGTTAAGAACCATGATTCACAACATTGGGAAGCTTGTAGGGAGCTAGTCCCTTTTTATTTTGAGGATTTAATTAAATCTTGTTTTGAGACCTCCGGTGGAATTAGAAAAAAGTGCTAATTTGGAGGGAGAATTAAAATTTTTATCATGTAATGATGGATGGTGTGAACCCTGGGTCTAGTAGTGCTTGAGAACATCGTTGTGATGTGTTTGGCTTATGTTTCGGTTCTGTCTGGGTAGCTTTTGTTCGGTTTGTTTTCCTGTGTTGACCGCTCAAGCGGTGGGGAGCCTGCTCGAGCGGAGAGGTGGCCAAGAGGTTCTGGAGGAGGGGACTGCTCGAGCAGTGGGGGGTCCGCTCGAGCAGACTATCGACGAGCAGACTTTTAAAAAGTCGTGTATGGGCTTTTCTTCCTATTCTGTTCGTTTCTCTCTCTCACTAGAGCACAGGTGAGAGCTAGGGTTTGGGTTGGAGAATTCATGGAGCTGCATTTGCTCCTCTTGGTGGTGATCCCTTGCTCCCCTTTCGGTAGAATACCCGTTGGAGGCTTAAGCTTTGCAGTGGAGGTTCCTTCTCACCCTTTGGGTTGGAGATTCTTGCGATTGGAGCTTGCTAGAATCTTGGATCTCGAGTTTTGAACGCCTAAGAGGTAAGATCTAAGACTAATCGTGATCATTGCATGTATATGTGTTGTATTTTTTGTGGGTTTGCATAAAATCATGAAAATATCTATTTTGAAACCCTAGGGTTGGGGTTGATGTTAAATAAGATTGGATCTTGAGCTTTTGCATGATTTGTAGTAGATATATCTTGATATCACCGTTGGAGAGCGATGAACATGTGATTTGGAAAAGTTAGGGTTTGTTTTGAGTGAAAATCATGAAAATTGAGGATTTTTGGGTTATTGGGTTTTAACATTGAAATTGAATGAATTTTCAAACCATTGATGGTTGTATTAACCTAATTATGAATGATACATGAAAACCTATGGGTGTCGGGTCGGGAACTTTGTATAAATCCCTCGAATTGATAAGGATAACAATGAATATGTTGATTGGGGCTTTTGGATTTAAAGAACCAGTATGATGAAATTGATATGTGTATTGGTTAAATTGAGCGTTGAGATAGCCCATTCTATACCTATTCCATAAAATTATGTGACCTATGTTGATAACAAGGAAAAATGGGAGTTTTGTTGTGTAAAATTGATGAATTGGTGGGCCCTAACTATGTAGACGGTTAATCCGAGGTTTGAACCCTCCAATATTGAAATGTAAATAATGAAAACATGTAATGAGTTGGATTTGGTGAGAGGAACCATTTTGGGTTGGACTCGCGCGTGTGTGTTTGTAATATGAATGAGTTGGTTGTGTTGGGTTGGGGGAGTGGAACCTTTGGGGTTAGACTCGCGCGTATGTATTGTGATTTGAAATATCAAAAAAGACTGATTTGGGATCCAATGAATCGTTTAAGGTTGGGTACGAGTTGCTCTACGATAAAAGATCGAAAAACTGTACAGATTAGGTTCTCTGCCCGCCGGCTAGTGAACCGGGAAAGGACGTTAGTCATGACGGGGTATAGAGCATCCCGTTACATCATGGGGTCTGTGTGGCCGGATTGATGGTAACGCTACGTGGGTCTATACGCTCGTCCGGCGTTGATGCCTATCTTTTTAAGCCACGAGTTGGTGAAACATGAGAAATGTATACATGTATGTGTGAGTGCGTGCGTGGGTCATGCATGCATGTGCCGTTGAGAGTTATGAAACGTTAAAGAAAAAGGGAAACAAACATGATGGAATGAAAACTGGGAATTTGGGTTGTTGAAACCAATTGATAAAAGTGACACGGTATATGTAAATGCGTGTGTGCGTATACGTGAATGGGATTAATGAAATGGAATTAAATGACTAAGTGATGGGCTATTTTTGAGTAAAGAAAAATCAGTTATGTGAAATGGGGTTTTGTGAAAAATGATGCTAATTTCTGGTAAAATAATATGTTGTGTTTCGCATAACTATTCTCGCATATCATGCATATGTTTATTGTTAGTCTATTTTCTACGAGCGTCGGCTCATGTTGTGTAATAACATTTCAGGTGTTAGCGGGAAGAAGACTACGGATGGAGAAGTACGGTCTTGAGGACCACGAGGCATAGATATGTAGAATTACCCTTTTATTTGAAAAAGGAGTTTGTAGATCATTGTTTGAATATTAGGTTAGTGTATTGCTGAGTTGGAGAAATTCGCATTGTAAGACCCTAAGGTCGTGACCCCATATTATGTATGCACGTGAGGACGTGGGCTCATAGTTTGTTTAAAATAAAATGTGGTAATATTAAAAACATTGGTTTTTTTTTCTCAAGATTTTGAGTTGGAAGAGGTTGCTTCCATTTTCAATGTATGTTTAGCTCAAGCTTTCAATTTCTGAAAAACTATATTCAAAGTGTGACTGATTTTGATGTTGTTCCTATTTTTAGAAAGTTTTCTGACTTTTCGGAGCAGTTGCTTCCAGGTACCTCACCGCTCGAGCAGTGGGGAGTCCACTCAAGCGGTCTCTGCTGGGTGGTACACCTTTAAAAATTGGTTTTGGAAAGAAATATTTGTTGGGTACCTTATGGGACTCTTTTTAATATAAAAAGATATATTTTGGGGGCTTGTTTACGAACTAAAACGGGGCTTTCGTTACTTCGGTTTGTTTGGAAAAAGGGAAATATTTTGGTCAAATCTCGAGTTTTATTACCCTTTTATCGCGGAGTTTTATTATTGGGAATTATGGCGTTACAGATTGGTATCAGAGTTATACGTTAGAATACCTAGGAACTGTGGGAATGGCTAATCCATTACGTGAGAGCTTGCATTGATGTGTGACATTCATGTATTGGTGTGCTAGCATGAAATTTCATTGGGATATTTGACATTTCATGCTACGTGACGTTTGTGCATAGAGGTTGGATATTTGGGATGACGTGTCACGACCTCGGGCGTCCGGTCGGCTAGATCGGGGTTCATGTTAGAAAGGCGTTTGGCTGACGTCTATTTTAGCGAGAAATCTAAACGAGTCACCCGAATTGATGTGTTACTCCTAGAAATTCTCCTCGGTATGTGGATGTGTGATTATGTGTTGGTGTGATGAGACTAGGCGTTGAGTAGTGTGTAGCTTGGCTTTAGAAGGTTAAGTTGAGTTTAACTTAGTTGGTGTTGTGATATCCTTGTTGTAGGAGTTATGACCGTGGGGCTAGGATGAGTTGTGGTCCGAATAGTGGTGTGGGTGGTGGAATTACGACCCGGTGGTCAGTAATTATGGTGTGTGTAAGCTTGTGAGATGAGCATTGGTTGTTTAGAGTGTGTTGTACCCATGAGAGTTGGGGGTGATCGTAGTTAGTTGCCCGTTGTGTGTTATGCTATCGGTAGTTTGACGAATAGGTATAGTAAGGTGTTCGAAATCTTTTGGAGGTTGTTTATTGTGGTTGGATATGAGGGGTGGTTTTGGGCGCGTTGACGGTTATGTACGTCATGAGCCATGCTATGTCTTGAGCCGTACTATGTCATGAGCCGTGCTATGTCTTGAGCCGTACTATGTCATGAGCCATATATCCCGAGAATATATATGGACGAGAGCATAGTGGACGGGAGCATAATAATCACCGGCCAAAGGTGGGTTTGAAAGTCTGAGCTTAGATTGTGTTTGGGAATGTTTCTTCCCCTATGGGGTGTTGCTGGTAGCCACCGTGGCACTAGTGGTTTGAAGGTCTGTGTGATGACCCTTGTGTTTATCTCGTGGCGTGGTGCCGATCATGTTTCTTGATAGAAATTAGAAATTATATGAGGGATGAATATGTGCAATAGAGATGTTGTCGACATGTTGGTTATCTTCTGATATACATGTACATATGATGAGATGTGTGTCGGAGATGGTTGTAATCTGATGCGTAATAGTTTGAGATTATTTGAGAAGTTTCTTGGAGTAGAGGTTTGTGGCTTGAATTATTATTCTCATAATTGGGGAACTATATGTAGTGCGAGGTGTTTGGTAAGTGTAAGTGCGTGAGGCTGGTAGAGCCTGAGATGGATGTTGTTAGTGTAGTTGACTCGGTGGTCTCAAGATGACAAGTCGGTGAGAAGAGGTCCCTTGAGAGGATGATGTTGGTGGTTTGCAACCTGGCATAAGGTCTAGGGATGGTGGTGCAATCTTGTAAGGAGAAACCTTGGGATAATGTGAAGGGTAGTGTTATGTCTTTCTGGATACCCGGCGATGGGCCAGTGGACAGGTGAGACGCGTCGTTAGAATATAAAGAAGTTAAAGGTAGTCAAGGTGCATGAACGGGGTTTGAACCGGAGTACAGACTGGGACGAGTGGTATGATTGCCATGATCAGGACCAACAATATTTGTATGATGGTAGCCGATGTTAACGTAAGGGCAGATGGATAGTGTTTTCTTGAATTAGGTGTTTATGGGTACCTGGGGTGTGATGGTGTTGAGTGAGAACTTTTGGTCAGCCTTTTCTTTTCTCTAGGTGGAGAGGGAGTTATCTTGTGGACAACTGTCATGTGTGAGCTTGTACCACTGCGATCGAATGGTTATAGGATTGATTTCTCGTGGTTTCTTGGAGAAGAGTTGTTTGTTCTACTCCTTGAGTGTGAGTGTCCGGACTATGTCCTTTAAGATATTGGGTTGGTATACCTGGAGGGCTTGTTCATCCCTCTAACGGAGAAGATAGTGTTGAGATCTAGAACTTCTGTGTGCGGATGCTAGATGAAGATTGCTTGGCAGATTGACAGATGTATATAATGGGTGTTATGGTTTGTGCGGGAATGTTGATATCCTTAGTTCTCGTTTAGGGATAATTGAGATTCATGCTGAAGCTCCTATGTCTATGTTGTTCACCTTGTATGGCCTTGGTAGTCCGTCATGAGTTCCATTTGGCGTTTAGCTGGCATTTAGAGTTACTCAGTTAGCTCAACGTTAATGATCGGTCACCATTTAAGGTAAGAATACAAGTTGGGTGCAGTCAAGCTTGAGAGTATCAGGAGGATGTGGTTTAGAGATGAGCTACAAGGAATCTAATCTTGAAATCTTTCGTTGATGTGGTCGCGTGATAACTTAGTGCCAGTACGAAGAAGAAGTAAGTGTATAAGTACGAACGTGGAAGAGCAGATTAACAGTATTGAGTGGGGTGGTCCATTGTGGTCAGCTTTGGGTCGACTGGGTGTCTTTAAGAGTTGCCTGTAAGATAAAGTCGTTCAATATAAGGGATAAATCTTGGTTGGTTACTTAGCGGGAGAGGTATGAAGAGTTGTGTGACGTTGGAGAAAGATCAGAGAATCATGTATCGTCGTTACATAATAGAAAATTATTATGTGTGGTACGGATACAGAGAAAAGGCGTGAGTAGACGTGCTAGTGCTAATGACCAGTGTGGTCAATGACTGTCTAGAATTCAATGATCGTTGAGGGTCAATGGGTTGATTGTGAAATGTGGGATTACGGATGCGCAGGATAACGTAGTATGGGATATTTGTAGATTGTGAGAAGACGACGTGTTCTTTTGCATTTTCGATGACCTGAGTGAGTTCCTTTCTCTAAAACTAGGTGTTCGTTGTTTCTGCTCAGGTATGAGCATCCCATCAGCATAAGTGATAGTGTTCCTGACATACATGGAAGGATGATGTGCCATCGAGTTTTGTGATCATTAGTTGACCATAAAGGCGTGAACAAGATATTGAATATGTGCAAGGTTGAAGTTTGGAGACATGTGTTTGTGTTTTGGTGTGAGAGTGAGCTCATTGTGATAGTTAGAATAGAATGCCAGTCATTACAAATAGGAGTGAAATGTATCGAAACCAGTTCCGATTGTGGATTAGTTTTGCGCTATGCATGTAATCGCCTAGATTGGTTGTATCTGGTAGGTTGTGTTTTAGTGCATTGGTGGCATGAGTTGAATCTCGATCTGACGATGCTAGGATGACACTTGCATGAGGGGAATTGGTATGGATGTTTATCCTTCGAAAACATGATTGTGTTGTGAGACATCACCCTTGGAAACGAACTGCGTTACCACCTTTACCGTTGCGAAGTTTGGTGTCAGTTGGTGATCAACGGCAAGTCAGTTGACTCGAATCCTAGTGACGAATTTTGATGATGAAATTTCCTAAGAGGGGGACGCTGTAGGGACCCAGTCCCTTTTTAATTTGAGGGTTTAATTAAATCTTGTTTTGAGACCTCTAGTGGAATTGGGAAAAGTGCAAATTTGGAGGGAGAATTAAAATTTTAATCATGTAATGATGGATGGTGAGGACCATGGGTTTAGTAGTGCTTGAGAACATCATTGTGATGTGTTCAGCTTATGTTTCGGTTCCGTCTGGGCAGCTTTTGTTCGGATTGTTTCCCTGTGTTGACTGCTTGAGCGGACAGGTGGCCGAGAGGTTCTGGATGAGGGGACCGCTTGAGCAGTGGGGGGTCCACTCGAGCGGACTATAGGCGAGAAAATTTTTAAAAAGTTGCGTAGGGCCTTTTCTTCCCATTCTTTTCATTTCTCTCTCTTTAGAGCACAGGTGAGAGCTAGGGCTTGGGTTGGAGAGTTCATGGAGCTCCATTTGCTCCTCTTGGTGGTGATCCCTTGCTCCCCTTTCGGTAGAATACCCGTTGGAGGCTCAAGCTTTGCGGTGGACGTTCCTTCTCACCCTTTAGGTTGGAGATTCTTGCGATTGGAGGTTGCTAGAACCTCAGATCTCGAGTTTTGAACGTCTAAGAGGTAGGATCTAAGACTAATCTTGATCATTGCATTTATATGTGTTGTATTTTTGTTGGATTTGCTTAAAATCAAGAAAATCTCTATTTTGGAACCCTAGGGTTGGGGTTGATGTTAAATAAGATTAGATCTTGAGCTTTTGCTTGATTTGTAGTAGATATATCTTGATATCACTGTTGGAGAACGATGAACATGTGATTTGAAAAAGTAAGGGTTAATTTTGAGTGAAAATCATGAAAATTGGGGGTTTTTGGGTCATTGGGTTTCAAAATTAAAATTGAATGAATTTTTGAACCATTGATGGTTGTATTAACCTAATTATGAACAATACATGGAAACCTATGGGTGTTGGGTTGGGAATTTTTTATAAATCCCTCGAATTGATAAGGATAACGATAAATATGTTGATTGGGGCTTTTGGGTTTAAAGAATCGGTATGATGAAATTGATACGTGTGTTGGTTAAATTGAGGGTTGAGATAACCCATTGTATACCTATTCTATGAAATTATGCGACCTATGTTGATATCAAGGAAAAATGTGAGTTTTGTTGTGTAAAACCGATGAATTGGTGGGTCCTAACTATGTAGACAGTTAATACGAGGTTTGAACCCTTCAATATTGAAATGTAAATAATGGAAACATGTAATGAGTTGGGTTTGGCGAGAGGACCCATTTTGGGTTGGACTCGCATGTGTGTGTTTATAATATGAATGAGTTGGTTGTATTGGGTTGGGCGAGAGGAACCTTTGGGGATGGACTAGCGTGTAAGTGTTGTGATTTGAAATATCAAAAAGGACCAATTTGGGATCCAATGGATCATTTAAGGTTAGGCACGAGTTGCTCCACGGTGAAAGACAAAAAAAGTGCGCAGATTGAGTTCTCTGCCCACCGGCTAGTGAACCAGGAAAGGATGTTAGTCGTGACGGGGTATAGAGCGTCCTGTTACATCATGGGGTCTGTGTGGCTGGGTTGATGGTAACGCTACGTGGGTCTATACGCTCGTCCATCGTCGGTGCCCTATCTTTTTAAGCCACGAGTTGGTGAAACTTGAGAAATGTATACATGTATGTGTGAGTGCGTGCGGGGGTCATGCGTGCGTGTGGCATTGAGAGTTGTGGCACGTTAAAGAAAAAGGGAAACAAACATGATGGAATGAAATTCGAGAATTTCGATTGTTGAAACCAAAGGATAAAAGTGACACGATATATGTATAGGCGTGTGTGCGTATACGTGAATGGGATTAATGAAATGGAATTAAATGACTAAGTTATAGGCTATTTTTGAGTAAAGGAAAACCGGTTATGTGAAATGAGTTTTTGTGGAAAGTGAGGCTAACTTTTGGTAAAACAATATGTTGTGTTACGCATAACCATCCTCGCATACCATGTATATGTTTATTATTAGTCTATTTCCTACGAGTCTCGACTAATGTTGTGTAACAACATTTCAGGTCTTAGCGGAAAGAAGACCACGGATGGAGAAGTACGATCTTGAGGACCACGGGGCGTAGATATGTAGAATTACCCATTTATTTGAAAAAGGGGTTTGTAGATCATTGTTTGAATATTAGGTTAGTGTATTGCTGAGGTGGAGAAATTCGCGTTGTAAGACCCTAAGGTCGTGACCCCATATTCTGTATGTATGTGAGGACGTGGGCTCATAGTTTGTTTAAAATAAAATGTGGTAATATTAAAACATTGTTTTTTTTTTCATGATTTTGAGTTGGAAGAGGTTGCTTCCATTTTCAATGTATGTTTAGCTCAAGCTTTTAATTTCTGAAAAACTATATTCAAAGTGTGACTGATTTTGATGTTGTTCCTATTTTTAGAAAGTTTTCTGAGTTTTTGGAGCAGTTGCTCCCGGGCACCTCACCACTCGAGCGGTGGAGAGTCCACTCGAGCGGTCTCCACTGGGCGGTACACCTTTGAAAATCGGTTTTGGAAAGAAATATTTGTTAGGTAACTCATGGGACTCTTTTCAATATAGAAAGATATATTTTAGGGGCTTGTTTACGAACCGAAAAGGGGCTTCCGTTACTTCGGTTTGTTTGGAAAAAGGGAAATGTTTTGGTCAAATCTCGGGTTTTATTACCCTTTTATCGCGGAGTTTTATTGTTGGGAATTCGGGGTGTTACAAAGCTGATCTAAAGATCGAGATATCATGGTTGTATATTAAAAACCATGGATTTATTTTGGTTTTAGTATTTAATTTTATTTTAATAAAAATATTTTTCTATTTTATGAGAATCTTAATGAGTAATGTATGCAATATCATTCTTTAATGTTATGCATGATTGTCCTTTATTCTGTACAGTATTTAATTAGGTGTGTAGAGTACGGCTCGCACACAGAAGACTAGATTATAGATTCATGCAGAATATAAGTTTGGTTCGCAGTTTAGATGGAAATGAACAAACTATTGGTACGACTGTAGTACATAGTTTTAGTATGACTGTCTTGGATACAAGAAACATATAACAGTGTCGTTTATTATTCTGACTTGCTGTGCTAGTATATTTTGTGTGTATTGAACAGGTCTACATTAGGGTAATTAATTTTATACTGACTATATAAATTAAATTTCACCCCGATGTTATTATGAGTGCTTATGCTCTAATCCTGAAATAATTATTATTTGCGTACATTTAATATTCGTTATTTTGATTCATTGGAGGAAGCAATCTTTTCTGGGTCTATAGTCTAGGTGAGTTGGATAGCTGTATTAATTATATTGTGAATATTAATTATTCACAGAATTCACGTCTCGATTGTTTGGGATTGACGATATCCCCTTGAGGAAGCTTAAAGTGTTGACTGGACCAAACCTTGCAGGTGGGTTTGATTATTCGGCAGTCAAATAAGCGGAACGACTTAATAAATTTTAAATATGCCGATTAAATTAAATTGTCAGCAATTAAATTTAATTGGCAGGTATTAGGAATCGTAACGTGAGGAGAAGAGTTAAGCATTTAATAGCAGGAGCTCAATGCAAATTGATCTTGAGATCATGGCTAAGAGTGTAGTTACAGTTCTTTAGTGGTGTGAAATGTAATTTAGTATTTTATAAAAATTACAGAAACCACTGGAAGGTTTTCATATTGACAGAAACCGCTGAGAGGTTTGCATATTTGTAAAAACCGCTGGATAGGTATCTAGGTTACACTATAAGTCTATGTCATAATTACTCCACAGGTCTCTGCTGTAGCCCTACAAATATGCGAGTACACTGAACCAAAATCATAAATTGTCTGTCAAGACTAAGGTTGTCTAGGTTTTGCCAGTTTCAGTTCTTGAAGGATTGCAACCCACACTACGTTCGGAAATCACATTGGGAATAGAGTAGAAGATCTAACTGGAGCTTCAAATCGGGAAATCAAAGTTCATAGATGGAGAATCGATCAAAAGGTATTCATCTGAATTAACTGTGATGGCATGGGTTTTATTTTAGAATGTTCGACATCAAAAAGTTTTTTTCTGGAGTCTGTTTCGGCGCTTGCCCGTCCAGTTTTTATTTTTCAAAAAATCATTTACAAATCAATGATCTTGGCAGTTTGCCACCAACAATTGGTATCAGAGCCATTTTGATTTTTGTTTACGATTTATCGAGGGGCTGGGTAATTTTAGAACTGTGCTAACTTTATTTTACAGGCATTCTAATCACGGTTTTATGAACATTATTATATTCATGTTTGATTGAATAGTTTGAATGATGATTTAATTTAATTTTTTAATCACGAGGGTTGATCGTGATAGTTTAAACTTTTTCAATTCGAATGTGAGTCTACGGGACATAGGTTTTTGATGTAAAATCTTTTATTTGTTTTTAAATATTATTTAGAATATTTAATAACATGTTTGAATATCCAAGAACATGAAGAACAAGCGGCGGCATAACCGGCGGCACTGGCGGTGGTTTTGAATTTTTCGAGCCACGGATTGCGGTAGTTTCAAACATGTTTTTCTGGTAAGTTTTCTGCAGATTTTATGTATTAAAAGCAACACCAACACTAGTCCAAAAACCAGCAAAAAATAGGCAGAAAAAATGGCTCCGGCAGCGGCGGTTTTTGGAGGCTTTCGGGGCTATTTTTTGATGTTTTTTTGTGACGTCTTCAGGACTGGTTTTGAGCAGTTTTTTAGGCATATAATAGTAGTAAATAGTACCTTAAAAACAGTCCAAAACTATGAAAAAATCGGAGGCAAAATAGCCTCAAAATAGGCGGCAACCGGCATCGGCAACACCGGGCAGTTCGAGGCTATTTTTGAAGCTTTTTCAGGACTGTTTTTGAGGCGTTCTTCAAGGCAACATGTTAGATATCATGAACCCGACATTAAACTTCACTATCAAAATACAATATTAAACATTGGGACTTCCAACCCAATGGAAAAATGCACATCCTCACATGCAAGCAAGACATGAATATGTGACCTTAAGGTCTTACAACATAAATGTTCTGAACCCCGAATTACACTAATCCGACTATTCTAGAAGGCAAGGACTACACCTATACAATTTCCTTCTTCAAAAGATACAACTAATAAGAAGGTAACACTATCAACTACGCAAAAAGGGACTCGTTGACCACCGGTCTTACTCCAAAATCTTCTTCCCGTTATTACCTGAAATGTTGTTAAACAACATGAGTCGAAACTCGTAGGAACATGATTAGCATTGAATATATGCATGACATGTGAAGGTGGTTATGCAGGTTGCACACATAGGTTTAGTCAAATTCATATCACTTGTCCAAAAACCAATTCCAAAATGCATAACCGGGTTTTGTATAAAAGGATCATGGTTCCATACTCCTCAATTTCCGTGAAATTAGCCATCTTACCATTTTCAATTAACCCAACACATTGTACCATTTTATCACATTCCCAAATTATGGTTTTACCAACCCAACCGTTTACAACGCACGCACGCACCCACACTTTGTTGACATTTCTCATATTCCACCAACTCGTGGTTCACAAACATGGGCACCGATGCTGGATGAGCGTATAAACCCTCGTAGTGTTACAATCATCCCGGCCACACAGGCCCCATGAAGTAACGGAACGTTCTATACCCTGAAACGACTAACGTCCTTTCCCGATTGCTACCCGGCGGGGAGAGAACCCAATCTATGCAGTTTTTTGATCTTTTACCGTGGAGCAACTCGTGGCCAAACTTAAGCGATCCTTGGATCCCAAATCGGTCCCTTTAGGTATCTCAAACCACACTACACACACACACGAGTCCAACCCAAATGGTTTCTCTTTCCAAACCCACATCATTACACATTTCCATTATTCACATTTTCAATATTTTAGGGCTCAAACCCTAGATTAACAGCTTACATGGTTTAAAATCCACAAATATATCGAATTTATATAACAAAACCAATATTTTTCACATGACATCACCATGTGTGTCACATAAATTCATGAACTATGTATGCAATGGATTGTTACAACCCTAAATTGAAACATAAACACGTCAATTTCTACGTAGCGGTTCTTTAACCCCAAAACCCCCCAATTTTGATGGTTTAGACCCAAATATCAAACCCTAATTCCTCATTTCTCAATCCAACCTTAATTAAAAACAATATAAATATAGAATCATGTTAAATCCTCCATAGATAAAAGATTTTACCTCTATTGACATCAAACCCAAACCTAAGTCTTCGAAAACACCGTTTTCATGCTTTTATGTACATAGATTCAAAACTACGACACATATCACAAAAATATTTAAGGAAAGTCTTAGATCCTACAACAAGATAATGCCCCAAACGATCTCCAACCACGATAATCTCCAACCGCACGGTGAGAGTAAAGCTTCCAACGCTAAGATCGGGCCTCTAAAGGTTGATCCGCCAAGAGGGAAGCAAGAAGACTCCCTAAGAGAACCCTTAACAACACCGAAACCTAAACCCTAACTCTCACCTTAGCTCTAGAGAGAGAGAGAGAGAGAGAAGAAAATAAGGAGACAAGAAGGGTCCTATGCGACTTTTTAAAAAGTCCGTTTCCCGACAGTTTGCTCGAGCAGACTCCCATCGGTCGAGCGGTCCCGTCGTCCAGGACCTCTCAACCATCTGTCCGCTCGAGCGGGCTCCCCCACTGCTCAAGCAGCCAGTGCTGGGAGACAGACCGAACAACAGCTGCCAATGTTAAACCAAATCATAAACCAAATACCTCACAGTGATGATCCCATGCATTACCCCACACTTAACCATCGTTAGCAAATATATACAGGTCCAAGTTTTAATTCTTACACAACATTTATGTACTTAGCCGTTCGCATGGAACCCAACATATTCATTTTTGTTAATACGAGAAAATAACAAAGGACCGGGTCCCTACAACCTCCCCCACTTAGGAAATTTCATCCCCGAAATTACTCAAGCATCCAGAACTAAATAACTCAAGGTTGTTTCTGCGAATCTCAGATTCTCGTTCCCATGTGGCTTCTCCAACGCCGTGATGAAGCCATAACACCTTCACATACTGAAGGGTCCTCCCATGTAAGACTTGTTCTTTAACGCCAAGGATCCTCACCGGTCTCTCCGCATAGGTAACATCGTCCTCTACTCTCAACTCCGTCCAATCCAAAACATGGGATGGGTCCGGCTCATATTTACGCAACATAGATACGCGAAAAATGTTGTGCATGGAGGCTAACTATGGTGACAAGGCTAGACGGTAGGCTTCCTCCCCAATCCTATACAGGATTTCAAACGGGACGATAAAACGTGGCGATAACTTCCCACTCTTACCAAATCTCATTAAACCCTTTCATGGCGAGACCTTCAAGAACACGTGTTCTCCCACCTCAAATGCTAATGGTCTCCTCCTCTTATTTGCATAGCTCTTCTGGCAGTTTTGGGCGGTCAGTAAATTCTTACGGATCGCTATGATCTTTTTTGTAGTTTTACGTACGAGTTCGAGCCCCAATATTGCCGTGTCACCAACATCGGTCCAACAAACAGGTGACCTGCAAGGTCTATTATATAATGCCTCATAAGGCACCATCTCAATGCTCGACTGATAACTGTTGTTGTTGGCAAATTCCACAAATGGTAAATGGTCCTCGCATAACCCACGAAAATCTAGAACACAAGCTCGTAACATATCCTCAAGTATCTGAATAGTGCGCTCTGAATGACCATCTGTCTGAGGGTGAAAATCAGTACTAAAAAGTAGGCTCGTCCCCATAGATGACTGCAAACTCTGCCAAAAACGCGACGTGAAATGGGGATCTCGGTCAAAAACGATAGAAACAGGCACTCCGTGGAGTTTGACAATCTCACTAACAAAAAGCTTACTAAATTTATCAACCGAGTCTATTATGCGAATGGATAGAAAATTTTTCGACTTGGTTAATCTGTCCACCACAACCCATACGGCATCATGCCCCCTTGCCGACCTCGGAAGGCCCAAAACAAAATCCTTGGTGATATTCTCCCATTTTCACTCTAATACAGGCAATTGTTGTAACTGACTTGCTGGTTTCTGATGCTCGGCCTTCACTTGTTGACAAGTGAGGCAATGAAAGACGAAAAGCGCCACGTCTTTCTTCATACCTCTCCACCAAAACTGCCTACGTACGTCATGATACATCTTGGTGCCACCCGGATGCACTGCTAGGCATGAATGATGAAACTTACGAAGCACGTCCTCGCGACACGCTTTCGGTATAAAGATTCTCCCCGCAAACCTCGGGCTATGATCGGAATGGATAGGCCATTCCTTGGCATCCTCACCACTCAAGACTCGCTCCTGAAACATCAAACTCTTTGCATCCGATCGTTGTGTCTCAACAACACGGTGAACAAGGGTGGGTTGAGCAACCACTGTAAACAAGGTAATATGCTCCCTGGACTTTAGCAAACGAAGATCATACTCTCCGATCTCCCCGAGCATACTCCACTCTCTAACTGCCACGCGTGCTAACGTGCTCAGAGACTTCTGACTAAGGGCGTCAGGCACTACATTGGCCTTGCTCGGATGATACTGTAGGTCAAAATCATAATATTCTAAGAACTCCATCCATCTCCTCTGGCACAGGTTCAGATCTTTCTGCAAAAACAAGTACGTCAAACTCTTATAGTCTGAAAATACTTCGAAGCATTCTCTATATAGGTAGTATCTCCAGGTCTTTAAAGCAAAAACCACTGCTGCAAGCTCCAAATCATATGCAGGGTAGTTCTTCTCATGAACCTTCAACAGTCTCGATCCGTAGGCCACCACCTTACCCAGTTGCATTAGCACGCAACCCAACCCCTCGTGTGACGAATCACAATAAACGGCATAACCGAGTTCCTTTTTCGGCACAATCAGGATAGGCGCGCTGGTCAACCTTGTCTTCAATGTCTGAAAGGCGAGTTCACAATTGTTGTTCCACACGAACTTGACTCCTTTTCGTGTAAGGCGTGTCATAGGCGCTGCAAGCCTAGAGAAATCTTTCACAAACCAACGATAATAACCTGCAAATCCCAAGAAGCTCCGAATCTCAAACACATTTTTTAGTCTTTCCCACACCATCACCTCTTTGATCTTAGACGGATCCACTGCCACTGCCACTCCATCTCCCGAAACTACGTGTCCCAAGAACTTCACATCCGGTAACCAAAATTCACACTTATCGTACTTGGCATATAATCGATGTTCCCGCAACTGTTGTAAGGCGGTTCGAAGGTGCGCCTCGTGCTCCTCTTCAGATGATGAGTAGATTAAGATGTTATCCACGATTACCACTACGAATCGATCAAGGTAAGGGTGAAAGATACAGTTCATAAGGTCCATGAACATTACCAGTGCGTTAGTCAGCCCAAAAGGCATGATAAGAAACTCAAAATTCCTATAACGAGTACGAAAAGCTGTCTTTGAAATGTCTTCCTCCTTGACCTATAACTGGTGATAACCCGGTCTCAAGTCGATCTTCGAGAAACAACACGACCCTTTCAACTGATCAAATAAGTTGTCAATACGTGGCATGTGGTACTTATTTTTTAACGGTTATGTGGTTCAACTTACAATAATCTATAGAAAGGCGTAACGACCCATCATTCTTTTTTGAAAACAACCCCGGAGCTCGCCAAGGAGACACACTAGGGCGGATGAACCCCTTGTCCAACAACTACTTGACTTGCACTTTCAATTCCATCAACTCAGCCGGTGCAAAATGGTATGAAGGCATAGAAATGGGGGTAGCTCCCAAGATGAGGTCTATGGAAAGCTCAACTTCCCGGCATGACAGAAGCTTAAACAAATCACTCAGAAACACGTCTGGAAACTCACAGACAACGGGAGGAAGCTCTCCCCGAGTGGAATCAACCTCACTCATTGACAAGGCAGAGAAAAAGTGGCTAAGGCTATCACAGCTTCGTGATATAAGAGATCTAGGTGCTAAACCGTTATCCTGATGACCCACAAAACAAAAGGAATCTCCCTCTGGTGCGCAAACAAACACACGACACCGGACAAAATCAATGAAGGCGCAAAAGGTAGTCAACCAATCCATTCCCAGGATGATATCAAACGAGGACATATTGAGCACGATAAAGTCAAACACCAAACGGTGGTCAGCAATCTCCATCTCACAAGCTCTACAGACACGTCTCAACACGGTAGTCTCACCCATCGGTGTCTCTACACATAGGGCACTACTCAACACGTCTGCCTCTAACCCTAATGCAGATGCAAATGCAGATGAGATAAAAGAATGAGATACTCCGGTGTCAACGAGACCACTGGCCCAAGAATGGTACACTAAGAATGTACCTCGCATGATTGTAAAACTAGCTGCGGCCTCCCGCACGGCTGGTGCCATTGACGTACTGGGCTCCATAAGAGTATACACTCATCCTTAGTTCCCCTGATTCTGTCCATCATTACCCCTAGTCCCTGGCTGTCTCACTGACAGAATTGAGGTGGCTCCTCTTGATGTCCTCACTGACTGTACCCCCGACTATTGCTGCGACTGGCTATATCCTTGTCGCCCATGCGATACCTATACCCGGTGTGCTCCAGTAGCAACTTGAGCACTCCCTCCACGAGGGCAATCTTTCCGCAAGTGACTCATCTGGCCACACTAGAAATGTGACGCCCCGTCCTTTGGGCACGTCGGGACATACATAACTATAAAGTAGGGAAATATTCTAACCATGCATTCATAATTATATACAATAATTACTACATCATTAAAGGTTCAGAATTTGTTTAAAATAATTAACGATTACAGTCATCCAGAAATTTCAACAAAAGTAACAATATGTCTATGAAAAAATTGAACAAAAGATCAAAAAGAGAATATTCTGCGTCTTCAAGCGGCATCATTGGGGTCGGCTGGCTCTTGCCACTCTCCCCGCTCCTCGAAGTCTTCTTCTCTTATGAACATACCATCCTCAAACTGTTCTTCTTCCTCACCTGTGGCATGAATGTCATGAGCCGGAGCCCAGAAGCAAATTCCCTAAATCGTCTAACAAACTCACAACAAAATATCCTATAATACATATCGTATAATACCCAATACAAATTTAACGGCCAAGAGACAGACAATTTATCATTTTCAATAGAGCAAGCATATATAAGAATAATTGTGCGAGTGCATGATGCAGATGAATGCAATGCAATTGCCTAACCTAACGTACTTCAAGAACAACATCATGAATTCTACGCTGGGAATTACAGAGTAGACTTAATGGAACCTGATCACCGAACCCATCCTCGCCTCATTGCAAAAGGTAAACCCTCGCCATGGCTACATGCCTTAGTCGTTTTACACAATGGCAACAGCGTGGGGACTGGCCGTTATCCAATTTTATCCATCCTTATTCTAGGCCAACCGATCCCATCTTAAGGACCAGGATACTCGTTAGGCGTCAACCCAAACTCTAATAAAAGCTAGTGACGAACCCATGGTGCCTAATCTCCCTTTTTATAATAAACAATCTCCCATTTCATTTTTTCTCCCTTGAGTATGTTCACTATATAGAATACTTCACGGGCACATTCTAATCCTTTACAACTTCAAGACATCGCTTGAATAAAACGAATGTTTATGGGCACATTCAGAAGCCTGTTTCAGCTTCAAGAAAATCCTATAAAAACAAGTCCATAATTTCTTCTATTCTCTCTTGAACTCTTCTTTGCTGAGATTTACTCACTCACTCAAACAATAAAGGGTGACTCACCCTTGAATACAATAAATGAAGTGTATTAATGAAGAACACTCACTCTCTTTACAGAAAAGATTTACAATAAATGACAAAGTAAAGAGAGCTGAGGAACAAGAGTTGGAGATTCAGCAATGAATGAGGGCTTAAGAATTCTGAGTTTGATTCAAGCAATAGAACAGTAAAAATAGGTCTCCAGTTAGAGTAACTGCTGAGAAATTACTCCTTATATAAGCTCTTGTGCATTCATGACTGTTGGAGGTAGGTGAGAGCAATAAATGCCAAAAATCCAATCGTTGAGGTATGCTGCGAGTTTAAATTTTCGTCGCTGATGTTGACACAACTACTTTTGGTGTTGACACAAAATGTCTGGGGCAAGTCCTTTTAAGTGGTTGGGTCGACACAAATCTTCTGAGGGGTCGACACAATTTCTGCAAGCTTTCTCACCAACACCACGGTGTCGACACATTTGGATCTGGTGTCGACTCATTTGAAACTTCAGCATCCGGAGGACCATTTGTGTCGACTCATCTTGCCTTTGGTGTTGACACTAAATTCTGCAGGAAGCCTCGGTTCTTTTGTGTCGATACATTTGGACTTTGGGGTCGACACCAAAATTCTTCAGGTGGGCTCAAAACTTTTGTGTCGACTAAAAATTAATTTGGTGTCGACACCCAAAATCTGCAGGTGGCCTTGGTTGTTTTGTGTCGACACAATTTTTATTTGTGTAGTCCCAAAATTCCGAATACCAAAAGTGTGAAACACTTTTGTGTCGACACAAATTCCATTTGTGTCGACTCATTTCTCCCCTTCACTTTAAGAAATTTTTGAACTTCAAACTTCTTGCTTCTTCTCCCCTTCACTCAAATATCTTTTCTTCTCTCCCCTTTTGTAATCAGCAAAAAGAAGGGCTACTGGTCATCCATAAACTATTTGAATTTCTTCTTTGCCTCGGCTCGTTGTTTTCTTGCTTAAGCTCATTCCTTGGATGCCCGTGCTCGCTCATCTTTCGCCTCTGCCGCTGCCATGGCATCATATCTGGCTGCTAGTGCTAGATCTGCTTCTCGCTTTAGTCGAGCAGCTTTTTCTTCATTGATTTCTTTGGGCTTGAACTGGTTGGCCCATGCTTGGCGAATCCACTGAAGATGCTCTTCTACTTTTTGGGAGTTGGCATGAATGGTCGTGACAATACCTTCGTCATATTCCTTTCTCACTTGATGCAGGATTGCCTTATTGCAATTAATAATGGATATAATATTGTCATCCATGGTCTTGTAGAGGGCTCTCCCGGCATCTGTGGCATTCTCAACGTCTCGCCGGAGACTACGATTGGTTTTGTTAAGATGCTTTACTTTTTCAGAGAGGAAAGAGACAATGTGATTTAAATAAAAAAAGTCTTGATCGACTTTTGCATGAAAGGAAGTCACTTTGGAGGATAAAGCTTGAATTAAAGAGACAACTTCTGATAAGTTAACAGAAACAGGGGCAAAAGATGAAGCATGTGGAGCAGATGCAAACGTGGGAGGAGGAGGAGCAGAAGATGGACCAGGAGTGTCAGAAGGTCTATGAACATCAGGTCGAGATGGAGTAGAATCAAGATCGATAGGAATGGAGGAAATGTCTCGAGGTGCATGAGGAGGAGGAGTTCTGGCAAATGCAGGAGTATCACGACGAGAGGTGGTCTAAACACCATTAACATTTGCAATCAGCATATGTTTTAGTGAGGAACTACCATACAAGTCATGTTTTGAAAAGGCAACAGCTTTCTCCTCAGATAAATTTATACCGAAGTGGCAAAAAACTTTGGTCAGGTACATGACATGTGGTAGGGAGGAATTAGATTTACTGTGTGAGTAAAGCATATGAGAAATGAACAAGAAGCCTAAATCTAGGTTCTGATGTTCAAGAATGCACCACATTATGAAAATGAGCATATAAGTGACATCACCGAATTTTCCCATTTGGGGTAGAAAAATATGATTGACCATGTGATGTAGTATGCGCATTTCGAGTTTGAGTGAGTTAGCCTCTAAGGGCTTGGTTGGGTCAATATCATCATTTTTGAAAATGTTCTTGACAGAATCAGAGAAAGAGAAACCTTCAACATTAATAGGTTTCTGGTTACGATAAACACAAATTTTCCCATCGGGAATCCCAAGAATCTTGTTTAGAGAAGAAGGAGTCAAGACAATGTCCACACCAGTCACCCATGTGGTGATGGTGGTGGTCGGGACGAGTGAAATGTGAAAGTGAGCATAAAAAGATTTTACAAGCGTGGGATAGTGTGGTTCTTTGATTTGAAGAAGCCTTTCCCACCCAAAGGTTGAAAAGAGATCCTTAAATCTCATTTCAATGGAATCAAAGAAAGAAAAGTTTATAGAACGATCGGGAATAACTTTTCTATTCAAAAAAGATGAGAAGTATAGTTGACGGATTTTTGGCGTTCTGAAGGAAATTACCTCCGATGTGGCTACATTTTTAGAAACTGTTGCCGTCGCCGTCACCGTCGTAGTCGCCATCGCCGTCTTCTTTTTCTTCGACGTCCTAGGGTTTGATGAACCCTCACTGATGGATCGTTTAGATCCCTTGCCCATCAATTTCGGAGGCATTTTGATGGAAATGGGTTGAGAGTAAGGATTGAAGGAAGAGGAAGGTGGGGAGTTGACACAGGTTTTGAAGAAAAAAAAAGAGCGAGAGATGAACAGGTTTTATAGAGAGAGAGAGGGAACGATGTGACGGTTCAGGGGATCGACGTGTCTTTATATAGACATAACGATTTGTGTCGACACAAATTACATTTGGTGTCGACACTATTCATATCGAGTGTGGGTATCAAAAACAAGAAATGGTATCGACACATTTTCAGTAGGTATCGACACATTCGGCTATTTAGGTCGACACGATTAAGGATTGTGTCGACACAAATTTATCGAGAGTTAGAAAACTAATTGGTGTCGACACTGTATAGAAAGGGGTCGACACTTTTTTCACATTGCCACTTTTATACAGTTTTGTGTCAACACAGTACACAATTGTGTCGACACTTTTTCAAGTGGTGTCGACACATTTTCACATTCAAGAAAGAATATCAAAGGCATTGGAATGCAATGAAAAGACATAGTTAGTATGACACATAAATCATGAATTAGGAGCACATAACATACCAAGTTGTCTTCAAATATAGCATATTCTTTCTTCATTTAAAGGTTTTGTGAAAATGTCCGCTAACTGGTAATCTGTGCCTATAAATTCAAGTTCGCTATGTCCTTTTTGCACATGATCTCTTATAAAATGATGTCTAATCTCTATGTACTTGGTTCTTGAGTGTTGTATAGGGTTCTTGGATATATTAATTGCACTAGTATTATCACATTTTATAGGGATATGATCTAAATGAAAACCATAGTCCTATTATTGTTGTTTCATCCAAAGAACTTGTGCACAATAGCTTCCAGCTGCAATGTACTCAGCCTCGGCTGTAGACAAGGCCACTGAGTTTTGCTTCTTGCTAAACCAAGAGATTAGTGAGTGTCCTAGGAATTGACAAGTACCACTTGTGCTTTTTCTATCTACTTTCCATCCGAAAAAATCAGCATCCAAATAGCCAAATAACTCAAAGGCTATTCCTCTAGGATAAAATAATCCTAGGTTTTGTGTACCTAAGAGGTATCTAAGGATGTACTTAACAGTAGTCACATGTGATTCTTTTGGATTTGACTGAAATCTAGCATACATGCAAACACTAAACATAATATCCAAACGACTAGTAGTTAAATGTAAGAGAGATCCGTTCATACCTCTTTAACGCTTTTCATCCACTGCTATGCCATCTTCATCCTTGTCAAACTTTGTTGTAGGACACATTAGAGTTCCCATAGGTTTTGCCTTTAGTATGTCAAACCTTTTCAATATGTCCATCGTGTATTTAGCTTGATTGATGTAGATTCCTTCTTGAGTTTATTTGATTTGGAGTCCGAGAAAATAGTTGAATTCACCCATCATGCTCATCTCAAATTCTACCTGCATGCATTTAGCAAAGTCTTTGTAAAGAGATTCGTTAGTCGCACTAAAAATTATATCATCTACATAAATTTGTACAACTAGCATATCATTTCCTTGAGACTTGATGAAAATAGTGGTATCTATTTTTCCTCTTAAAAATTTATTTTCAAACAAGAATTTGCTAGGCCTTTCATACCATGCAATAAGTACTTGCTTTAAACCATAAAGAGCCTTGGTAAGTTTATAAAATTGGTTTGGAAATTTTGGATTTTCAAAGCCAGGAGGTGGCTTCACAAAAACTTCCTTCGAGATAAAACCATTTAAAAAGGCACTTTTGACATCCATTTGATAGAGTTTGAAATTTTTAAAGCATGCAAAAGCAAGCAACATCCTAATGGCTTCAAGCTTAGCCACATAAGTAAAAGTCTCATCAAAATCGACACCTTCTTCTTGATTATAATCTTGGGCTACCAATCGAGCTTTGTTCCTAAGAACTACTCCATTCTCATTCATTTTGTTTCTAAAAACCCATTTTGTACCAATGATGGAGTGTTCCTTAGTTCTTGAGATTAAAGTCCAAACTTTGTTTCTTTCAAATTGATTAATCTCTTCTTACATAGCCAAGGTCCAAAACTCATCGTTTTTGGCTTCCTCAAAATGTTTTGGTTCAGTCTGGAAAATAAATGCTAAATTACCACAAATATTATGTAGAGATGAGCGAGTTTTGATACCTTGTCATGGATCACCAATGATAAGATCTTTCAGGTGACCATGAGCATACCTCCATTCTTTAGGTAAATCTGAATTTTCTGGATTTGAAGATTCAACAATCTGTAGGTCTGCATTTTGTTAAGGATTTGAAACTTTCTCTTGATTTGGCTCTTTCTTTTCTTTGATGAAGATATCTTCAACACCTTTTTCTATGTTTAACAAGTTATCTTCACAAAAGTTCTTCCAAGAACCAAGGTTAGCTTCATAAAAAATAACATGTATAGATTCTTCAACAACTAGGGTCCTTTTGTTCAATAACCTAAGAAAATACCTTCATCAGATTTTGCGTCGAACTTGCCCAAAAGTTCTTTATTGTTGTTCAAAACAAAACATTTGCACCAAAAGGCGCAAAAATAATTGATGTTAGGTTTTCTTCAATTCCAAAGCTCATATGGGCTTTTCTTGAGAGAAACTCTTATCATAACTCTATTTATGATAAAACAAGCAGTATTGACAGCCTCGGCGCAAAAGTATCTTGGTAGATTATTTTCACATAGCATGGTTCTAGCCATTTCTTCCAATGTCCTATTCTTCCTCTCAACAACTCTATTTTGTTGAGGGGTTCTAGGAGCAAAAAAGTTATGGTTAATGCCATTATCATCACAAAACTTTTTAAAATCTTTATTTTTAAATTCTCTACCACGATCACTTTGAATACTTATGATTTAAAAACCTTTTTCATTTCGAACTCTCCGAGGTAGTTTTGTAAAAGAGGTAAAGGTTTCATCCTTATGAGCTAAGAATAGCACCCAAGTATATCTAGTGAAGTCATCAATAATAACGAAGGCATATCTCTTGCCTCCAAGGCTTAAAATCCTTGTTGGACCAAATAAGTCCATGTGCAATAGTTGTAATGACCTAAAAGTTAAAATCTCATTTTTAGAATGAAAAGAACATTTAATTTGCTTGCCTTGTTGACATGCATCACATATTTTGTATTTTTCAAATTTGATTTGAGGTAAACCAATTACTAATTCCTTTTTTAAAAGTTTTGAAATCAAGTTCATGTGTGCATGACCAAGCCTTCTATGCCATAACCAACTATTATCACTCAAGGCAGCTAAACACTTGGTGTCATTCTTAGAATGATAACTGAGAGTAAATGTATAAATATTTTGATGTCTTTGACCTTCAAAGATAACTTTGTTATTAGTTGAATCTTCAATAACACACTTAGCATGATCAAACACAACTTTGTAACCTTTGTCACAAAGTTGGCTTATGCTAAGAAGGTTATGTTTCAAACTATCAACAAGAAAAACATTTTCAATAGAAGGGGAATGAATTTTATCAATACAACCAATTCCTGTGATTTTTCCTTTACTATTGTCTCCAAAAGTCACAAATCCACCATCTTTTGGTTTGAGAGATGCAAACATCGATTAGTCGCCTATCATATGTCTTGAGCAAGCGCTATCGAGATACCACATCCTCTCCTTGAATGAGGATTTGAGACATACATACAAGGAGAATCATGTTTTGACTTTTGGTACCCAAATTTTCTTGGATCCTTTGGTGTTAGTTCCTTGAGGATGTGTTCCTTTAGAAACTTAAGCCTTCTTTACAAAATTATTTGACATATTTCTATGTGGACAGTGAGTGAAAATGTGTCCATACTCATAATAATGAAAACAAGTGGCATTTGTATTATTAGAGGATGCTTTGACAAAAATATTGCTTAAGAGTTTTTATTTCTTCTTGGGTTTATATCCAATCCCAGCTTTGTCAAAAATATATTTTTGCATGCCAAGAAGTTTATCTAAGTTGTTCTTTCATTGAGTGAACTTGTAAATAGTTTTTGTAAGATTCTTAATCTTTTCACTCAAAAATTTATTTTCTTCCTTCAAAACAGAAACTTGTTTTGATAAAGCGGATTTTTTATTTTTCAAATTTTCAATTTCTGTTGAGGAGGAAAGAACTAACTTTTTCAAAATAGAATTCTTTGCACCGATTTTTCTCAATTCATCATGCAAATCTTCAAATGCACTTTGCAATTCATCTAAGTAGAAGGGGTCAGAAGTTACCTCATCATCTTCTCTGGCCATGAGGCATAGATTTACTACTTCATTTTCCTCCTTTTCATCCTCAGAGCTGATGTCATCACTTTCACCCCACGCTGCTATCATGGCCTTTTGAAAGCCCTTTTTGAATTTTTTTTTGAGTTGAGGACATTCAGCTTTGATATATCCAGGCTTTTTACACTCATAGCAGATAATTTCTTCTTTCTTGAAGTCATTCTTAGATTTGCTAGAGTCGCCTTTGAATTTGGTAGGTTTGCCTCGGTGTCCTTCCTTCTTAAAGAATTTTCTTCCTCCTTATTTCTTATTTTTAAGACACCTTTTGAATTTTTTCGTGATGAGAGCCATATTTTCATCACTTGAGGAGTCTTCCTCAGATTCTTCTTCATGAGTTGAGGACTTGAAGGCGATGCCTTTCTTTTTTTTGCTGTTATCCTCATCGTCCATCTTTACATTTATCTTATGGGTCATAAGAGAACCAATGAGCTCTTCTAGACTGAGGGTGTTGAGATGTTTAACTTCTTGAATAGCTGTGACATTTGCTTCCTAACTCGTAGGCATGCACCTAAAAAATTTTCTTACCATCTCTGCATTAGTATAAATCTTGCCAAGAGATTTCAGTCCGTTAATAATGTCAGTGAAGCGAGTAAACATATCAGAAATTGTTTCATCACGCTTCATGTTGAATAATTCATAGTTACGTACAAGTAGACTGATTTTTGACTCTTTCACTTGATTAGTACCCTCATGGGTAACTTCGAGTTTATCCCATATTTCTTTTGCGGTGTCACAAGTAGAGATCCTATTGAACTCATTTGGGTCAAGTGAGCAATATAGGAAATTTATAGTTTTAGCATTTTTTTGTATCTCCTTAATATCACCTTTAGTCCATTCAGCCTCTAGTTTAGGGACAAAAGCTCTTTCAACGGTTTTGGTGAGTCTTTTGGGTCCATTTATGATAGCCCGCCAAAGGTCGTAATCTACGGCTTGAATATATATTCTCATTCTAGCCTTTCAATAGTTATAGTTTGTTCCATTAAATAAGGGAGGTCTATTGGTCGATTGACCTTCGAATTGGATAGGTCCAATGTTAGTGTTAGGATTGGTATACTGAAAATCATGTTTTTAGTATTTAATTTTATTTTTTAATAAAATTAATTTTTCATTTGATGAAAATCTTTGTGAGTAATGTATGTATATCATTTCCATGTTATGCATGGATGTTCAATATTCTGTATAGTATTTAATCTGGTATGTAGAGTACGGCTTACACACAGAAGACCAGATTTTAGGTTCTTACAGAATATAAGTTTTATGTTCACAGTTTAGATGGAAATGGACATACCATCGGTACGACTGTGGCACAGAGTTTTAGTAGGCCTGTCTTGGTTACGGGGAATAGATAATAGCGTCGTCTATTATTTCAACTCTCTGTACCAGTACACTTTGTATGTATTGAATGAGACACTTGGGGTAATTAATCTTATACTGACTATATAAATTAATTCACACCCTAAGGTTATTATGAATATTGCTTATCCTCTTAATTCTAAAATAATTATTGATTTGCATATATTTAATATTTGTTATTTCGATTCATAAGAAGGTGCGATCTTATATGGGTCTATATTTCTAGTGAGTTGAATAGCGATATTATTTATATGGCAAATATTAATTATTGATGGAATCCACGTCCCGAATAATCGGGATTAACGATACCCCCTTAAGGATGCTTATAAGTTTTGGCCGGGACAAACCATGCAGGTGAATTTAATTATTTGGCAGTCAAATAAGTTAAGCGCAAGGGATTAAGAAATATCAAGATGCCGATTAAATTAAATTATCAGTAATTAAATTTAATTGGCGAGTATCAGGAATCTTAACGTGAGGAGAAATAGTATGCATTTAATAATAGGAGCTCAATGCAAGGTCTTGAGATTATGGGTCAGAGTACAATTATAGTTCTTTAGTGGTGTGAACTATAATTTAGTGTTTTATGGAAATTGCAGAAACCACTGCTAGTTTTTCATAATTGCAAATATTGCTATGAGATTTGCTTAATTGTAGAAACCTTTGATAGGTGTTTGTGTTCCACTGAAAGTCTAACTCATAATTACTCCACCGGTCCCTGCTGTAGCCCTATATATATGTGGGTAAACTGAACCAGTTTGAGATTGATAGATCATAACTTGTCTTTCAAGACAAGATATATATGGGTTCTATCGGTACGAGTTCTCGATAGTCCGTAACCCACACTACGTTCGAGGATCGCGTAAGAGAATACAGTAGAAGATCTGATAGGAGTTTCGACTCGGAATCAAATCGTAGTTGAATAATCGATCGACAAAAGGTATTCTTCTAAATTAACTTTGGTTGGACGAGTTTTATTTTGTTCATTTGACGCCAAAAGCTTTACCTGGAGCCTGTTTCAGCGTTTGCCTGTCTTGTTAATTTTTTACCGAAAATCGTTTACAAAAATAATAATCTTGGTAGTCTTGCCTCTAATAATTGTTAACAGAGCCATTTTATTTTTTGTTTACGATTTATCAGGGTCGGGTAGATTTAAAACTGTGCTAATTTTGTTTTGCATACGTTTTAAATCCCAGTTTTATGATTATCATTTAATTTTATGTTTGATTAAATGCATGGATGATGATTTAATTTAATTTTTTAATCACGGGGGTTGATCGTGATAAATTAATTTATTTTAGGTAGAATGTGAGCATACGAGAGATAGGTTTCGATGTAAAATATTTTATGTTCTTTATTTTTTTTTCTAATTTATTTTTAAAAAAAAAACAGGTATGGAAGAACGTAGGCGGCAGCAACCGGGAGTGGTTCCGGTGGTTTAAAGCTGCAGTTTTTTTTTTCTGGCCAAACAATTTTTTTTGGGATTTATAGTAAAAAAAAAAGTAAAAAGGGAGGAGCCAAACACAGCCTAAGGCTGCGGCAATTCCAAAACAAGTTTCGGTAGCAAGCAATCTGTGGTGCCGCAGTTTTCAACAAAACAGTAGCGCCAGCAGTGGCTCAAAAGCAGTCCCAACAGTAGCATCAAACAGTCCAGCGGTTTCCAAGCAGCAGTCTCCAATTGGATTCCATGATTTTCCAAACAGGATTCCCAAAAAGCAAACTGCAGGATTCCAAAAAGCAAACACCGACAGTTTCCAAGCACAAGAGGCGCAAGCAAGCGTCGGATCCAAGCAACAAAAAAGCCGGTTCCCAAATAGTTCAGTACTGTTTTGATGATTAAAGGCTGCAATTTTTCGGGGGCCAAATTAGCCAGCAGCTTTTCAATCCTAAACTCCAAAGCTATTTCGGCAAGCTGCTGTTTTCGTAACAGTGCAGCGTCCCAATCAGTTTTTTTTTTAGCAAAAACGAAGCTGTTTTCCGAAAAAGGCTGGGATAATTCCAAACAGTGGCACTGTTTCGGATTCCACAGCAGTGTAATTGCAATCAAAAAGCTTCAGCGGCACAATCCAAACAGCTGCGTTTTCCTTTTTTTTTAAAAGCTGCGATTTTCATCCAAACGGCAGTTTCGGCAAAAGTGTTTTAATCCCAAAAGGATTCCAAACACAGCAGAGACACGGGAGATAGGAGCCTTATCGGATTCCAAACACAGTAAAGACGGGAGATTGGAAGCTTGTCTTTTAACAGGAGAATGAAACTCTTTATAGTTTCAATTCGATCATAAAATTGGAATATTTTTTTATTTATTTTACATTTAATTTAAATTTTTTTAATTAATTACGTGGATGATAAATATTAATTTTATTTATCATGTTAATTTAATTAAATTCAAAAATTTGATTTTAATTAAAATATTTTGTAATAGAAAATAAAAATAAGTTTTTTTAATTAATTAATTTTAATTAAATGGAAAAATTTTATATATTTTATTTTTTACAAAATATTATGTTTAATATGATTTTTTTTAAAAATCAGATATCTTGGCAAAACGTGAGAATTAATTCTGGATTTTGAATTAATTAAATAAATAAATATTTAATCAAAATAAATTATTATTTTTTGAAAAATGTGGAACGAAAAATAAAATAAATAAATATCTTTAATCACTACCTTAGCTGAAAAGCTGGAGAAAAAACTGTGCATTTATTAAATTTTATTTGTTACGCATTTAAACACGAAAAGATGGTTTGATAAATCAGAATCTTTGGAATCGTGTACACGGAAAGATATTTGATTCTTTCAGATCGTGTGACTTTTGAAATTAATAAATTTATTTTAATTAAACGAATTTTTATAACCCTAAAAAATATTTTATAAATCTAAGTGGAGAGGGAATTTATTCACAGATAAATTCCGCGGTCTTCATCATCAGTTTGTAGACGATACAATTAAATCCTGCATGTTGGCAGTAAGATCTTTCTCCCCATCGGACAGATAAATTACGGTATCACCAGTAAAACCTCTTTTAGGGATAATTCTAGATAATTGTTTGTCTGGATCACTTCTCTATCTGAATGGTTCATTGCGAAATAATTGATTTGGGATTAGGTGATGGTTAACACTTAGTTGTATATATAATAGTATCATCTCCATCTGAATCACTGCTATTATATACTGGACCAAAACTATGTCAGCTATTTAGTTTTTCTTGGCATGGTTAATTGCCTAGATAGTAAAATTAAAAGGAATTGGCCTCTCTGGTCTTATGAAAGATAGTAGACGTCTATCCATCGTGACATACTATTCTTAGGTTACCAAGCTACTGGCGAATTAATTTTAAAATGGTAGAGGGAATCAAATTAAAATAAATTCAAAATTTTGCTCATCATAATTAATATTTTTTTAATTGTGTGATTCTCATGATTAAAATGGCTTTCAACCCACTCGCTTTAATACTCAAAAGAAAATAAACTTATGAAAATCTCAACACTTTGTGTTTTGGAGGTTTGGAGCTAACCTTTGGGGTTGAGTCTCAATTTTTGAAACGTTTTGTTGGAAGCGGGGAAAATATTTTAAAAGTATTTTGTTTGATCTCCATGTTAATGGATGGATCTATATATTTGTTTGATCTCCATGTTGGTGGATGGATCTATAAATGAGAAAATATTTTAGTTTTGTAAAATGATTCTCTAGATATACCGGGATAGCAGGTATGTGGCACGAGTTATTCTTGGTGAAAGTCCGAAAACATGGTAGCGTAGGTACCTTTGTCTTTCGGGATAGTTCCCGTAAAGAAGGTGGTATGTGCTATTTTCCTTCAGTTTTAGTCCGTAAAGTTAGCTTTTACGTTATGGTGCTCCGTATAGAACTTGCATTTACCTAACCGGTCATATAATGTATAGGGATTGGGTAAAAGGGCAGGAGTCTGTAGTTGCTACCTCTGTCCCCTTGTGATGGAGTTGGTACATAGGAATCCATTTTACTTTTCCATGGTGTGTGATCCGAGTGGAAAAATAACATTTTGGTTACTTTTTTTCTTCAACTGTAAAATATTGTTTTGCATTGTATAAATGCTTGGATGTGAAGGAAAAATTGTTTTGGAGATTTGTGGAAAACTTGGGGTTTTATGACGTAAAACCTTTTAGTTTTGTGGTTGAGTTATCTCCCACCGTATGATTGCATATCCTGCTTTACAGCTTTATAGTATGTTTCTATTGGGTTTCAGCTCACGGTGTGGAATTTTACTGTAAAAATTATTTCCAGGTTTGGAAGTTGTTGATCACGCAGAGTTGATCTAATGATGCCTGTGGTGGCAGAAGACTTTTCTAGTTTTTCTTTTTGTATGCCTGCTTGAAGGCATGTTTTGTATGCCTCAAGGCAATATACTTATGCATGTTATATAGGATATTTTCTGTTTATGAGAGATGCATATTGGGTTTTCATTTGATTTCAACAGGAGGATTTGAATGTATGAAAACTTATTTTCGTAAAACTAGTGTTTGGTAGATTTTCACGTGACCCCAGATTTTGGAGCGTGACACCGAAAGTCTATCTCGAGATATGTGTTTACCTTGGGAGGTAGAGCTATAAATTGGAGGAGTATCAAGCAGTCCTGCATTACTGATTCCACCATGGAGGCCGAGTATGTGGCAGTTTCTGAAGCAGCAAATGAGGCCGTTTGGCTCAGAAACTTCCTACTGGATCTGGATGTGTGCCTTCAGTACAGCCAACTATTACACTTTACTGTTACAATAGTGGAGCGATTGCCAACTCGAAAGAAGCACGAGCTCACAAAAAAGAAATTACATCGAGTGTAAATATCACCTGATACGAGAGATTGTATAGAAGGGTGATGTTGTTGTGATCAAGATTGCATTGGCGGACAACCTTGCACATCATTTTACAAAGAGCCTATCGGCTAAGATTTTTGATACTCATGTAGAGGGCATGAGAGTCAGATGTATAACAGTATGGTTTTGAGTATAAGTGAAAGATTATCAAGGTCGTATACTAAAAATCTTGTCTTTTATAATTTTTAGTATTTAATTTTATTCATTAATAAAATTATTTTTCTATTTTATTAGAATCTTAATGAGTAATGTATGTAGTTTTATTATTTATTTAATGTTATATATTTGTATATTTTATTCTACATAGTATTTAATCTGGTGTGTAAAGTTTGGCTTACACATGGAAGACCAAATTATCGAGTCTTGCAGAATATAAATTTTTAGTTCACAACTTAGATGGAATTGGACATGCCATCGGTATTGCTGTAGTGCAGAGTTTTAGTAGATCTGTCTTGATTACGAGGAACAGATAATAGTATCGCCTATTGTTCCGACTCGTTGTGCTAGTATACTTCGTGTGTATTGAACAGAACTATGTGGGGGTAATTAATTTTGTACTGATTATATAAATTAATCCACACCCCATGGTTATTATGAGGGCTTATACCATTCATCCCAAAATAATTAATTATTTACGTATATTTAATATTCGTTATTTTGATTCATTAAAGGGTCCGATCTTTTATTGGTTTATAATCCCGGTTGTTAGATAACGATATTAACTATATGATAAATATTAATTTTTGACGGAATTCACGTCTCGAAAGATTGTGATTGGCGATTCTCCCTTAAGGAAGCTTATAAGTTTTGACCAAACCAAATTTTTCAGGTGGATTTAATTATTCAACAGTCAAATAAGTTAAGTGAAAGATCTTAAGGAATTTATTTAAGAAGCCAATTAAATATAATTGTTAGTAATTTAATTTAATCGGCGAGTATCGAGAATCTTAACGTGGGAAGAATAAACAAGCATTTAATAACAAGAGGTTGAATATTTGATTTTGAGAATTTGGCTGAGAGTGCAATTATAATTCTTTAGTAGAATGAATTATAATTAATGTTTTATGAAATTGCTTCTGGAGTGTTGTGGGCTTTTATAATTACATTAGAAGCTCATGTCATATTTACTCCATAAGTCCCTGACGTAGCCTATTTATATGATGTTATACAGCCTTAGCCGCCATATATCATTTTATACAGTTAGGGTTTTCACGTATTCCCTTGGTGGCTAGAGAGAGTTGTGAAGAACACGTTCAAGGTAGCCTACACCACAGATGCATTCTAGCATACAGGAACACATCGAAGGCTTAGACTTGGAGTTTCAACTTGAAATCTACAACTGCAAAAGTTTATAGACTAAAAGTTTTTGCAGCAACTGAAATCAATCTTACCAGACTTCGTAATGTATAACTACAATCTAACTTTGGGAGTATATATTGGGTTTATTTTGATCGTTTGACAGCAAAAATTTTTAATCTAGAGCCAATTTTGGCGTTTGCCCATTCAGTTTTGTTTTGACTTAAATCATGTTCTTAATCAATGAATCTTGTCAGTTTACCTCCAACAACTTAGTTATTGTTAAATGCTTCCATGAACAGAATTCTTTCTGTCATATATATGCATTGAAATTATTCATAATTCATTCATATGAAATTTTGTAGCAAATAGCTCTTATTTTAACTATTGTACCATTATTGCCATATGTTGAACAAGGATGGCATACTAGGTTTAGCTGTTGCT
>JAULJZ010017847.1:2500-15944 GCA_032270985.1 Heliamphora pulchella
TCACTCTTCTGTTGATACTATTGTGCTGATTGTTTATGTTGATTATATCATTATTTCTGGTGATGATTCTACTAGTATTGTTGCTTTTAAACGATATTTGGCACTTCATTTTCACACCAAGAACTTAGGCGTTCTCCGTTATTTTCTTGAGATTGAGGCTGCTCGTTCCTCTCGAGGGATCTCTTTATCCCAATGTAAGTATACTCTTGATCTTCTCTCTAAGACTGAGTTACTTGGTGCTCGTCCGGATGACACACCTATGGATTCTACTGTTAAGCTCGATGCTGAATATGGAGAACCATTACTAGACATTGGCTATTATTAGCGGCTTGTTAAGAAATTAATTTACCTCACGGTCACCCGTCCTGATATCACATATGATGTTGGTGTTGTTAACCAATTTATGCATGCTCCTCGTCAGCCACACTTTGATACTGTTTGTCGTATTCTTCGCTACTTGAAACGTGCCCTAGGTCGTGGATTATTATACCGTCTATCTGATCATTTGTTTGTGATTGGCCTTAGTAATGCTGATTGGGCTGGTAGTCGCTTTGATAGGCGGTCCACCTCTAGCTATTGTATCTTCGTTTGTGGTAATCTTGTCACATAGCGTAGTAAGAAACAAAATATTGTTGCCCGTTCCAGTGCTGAAACAGAGTATCGTGCTATGGCCAATACTGCATCTAAAATGTTGTGGGTTCGTTCTCTTATTCATGACTTCAACATCACGTCTTCTCGTCCTATGAAGATGTTCTGTGATAATTAAGCAGCCATATTTATTGCTAATAATCCTGTGTTCCATAAGCGTATTAATCATATTGAAGTTGACTGCCACTTTATTTGAGACTTAATGATGACAAAGGAAATTGTCACTCCATATGTTCGTTTAGAAAATCAATTAGGTGATATTCTTACCAATCCGTTAACTGCTTTTAGTTTCCAGCGACTTCTTTCCAAGCTAGACAAGTTCGAGCTCTATACTCCAGCTTGAGAGGGAGTGCTAGATAATTATTTATATATGTTAGGGTCGTTTTGTAATTAGTTTGGTATCTCTTATATAAATACTGGTGTGGTGTAAAAGTGAGGTTAAGCCTCATTATTCTTCTAATAAGATTCTTTTTGTCTTTCTCTCTTCTTCTTTCTCTTCTCCTTCGACCCTAAATCATGACTTTAAACTTCAACTGGGGTAATTTGGTTTCATTGAAAAGCAAGAAACAAACCATTATTGCTCAATCGAGTGTTGAGACTGAATATAGAGCTATGTCACATACCCCTTGTGAGTTGATTTGGTTGAAACATATGCTAGAGGAATTTAGATTCTAACATTCTTGTCCTAAAAATTTGTTATGTGATAACTAAGCATTAGTTCACTTCGCATCTAATCCAGTATTTCATGAGAGAACAAAGCATATTGAAGTTGTTTGTCATTTTATTCGGGATAAATTATTACAAAATGTGATACGTACAATCCATGTGAAGTCAGTGGATCAGTTAGCAGATTTATTCACCAAACTTTTGTATGGTTCACGAGTGACATATTTGTCCCAAGTTAGATACACATGATATGTATGTACCAATTTGAGGGGGACTCTTGAGGATTATTTATGTCATCATTACAATATTTTGATTTAATATAAATAGTTATCCTAAGGGTTCAGCACTTTTATTCCTCTAATCCTTCTTTACTTAAATACAATCCATTTCAATCAATTCCCGATCATTAATATTTTTACCAAAATTAAGTTTCCATTAAATTGGAGACAAATGAAGAAGTACCATGATCCTAATTGATACATGGCAGAAACAAACCAACCGATAAAAATATGAAAAAAAAACATTTAAAGTTGAATTACCCACGAAAACATCCTCCCACAATTAAACTTTGCACCCCTTGAAAGATAAGATCCTTGAAAAAAGTGAGTTGATTAGAGAGGGGTTTCCATGAAGATTAGGGCTTCTTTTGTTTGCAATTTCAAAAAATTGTATTGTAGAAGTGTTTTCTAAAAAAGATTCAAAGAAGACTTTTCCTAATATTGTAGAAAAAGAAAGTGCGGTTGGTAATTATAGTAGAGATTTGTTTTTGGGAAAAAATTGAAAATTTGTTTGGTGTAACTTTTCTAAAAAAGTGAAAACAACAAAATGCGTTTGGTATAGAAGTTGACATTTTTTTCCGGAATTAAAAATTATTCTTGTTAATGTAAATTGCTAATAACTACAATCCATAGCTTAAAATCACTTTTTATTTCCAATGACCATTCATACGCAATACATTTGAAAAAATAGAGAGGTGATCTCACTACTTAGTTTGTATACGTTAGATGAATGCAAACAAATCCAACTCTGAAACCGTCGTTGTCTTAAATCATAAGTCATGTTCAACTCCAATCTAGGCTCTTAAAAACAAGTTATTGACTGCATCTGAGAAGTAGTAATATGAAACATAGCTTAATACCATTACTAAGTTGTGCAAGTCTACAAATCTATTATCAATACCATTACAGCTTAGTAATATGAAACAAAAGTGCCATTGTTTTTAATTCAACAATTACAAACCATTACAGCACCAATACCAACAAAAGCATTATAACAATGCAGCAAAGCAAGAGATTACAACCACAAGCAGCGCAAATTATCCACTTATGACTACTTTCAAGAAGTTGACCATGGTTTCTTGTCAATTCTTCCACATTACAACTTTGATTTGGTTGGTACTGATCAACCCACTAAAAGGACCATCTCTGATTATTTCCATGGGGGCACTGGAAAAATCACCTACCATTATTAGCCTTTGTTTCAGCCTTAAATGGTTGCATGCGACCACTTCCACATGAACACAACGGCGGTTCGATGTGACCCATCGTATGGGCATTTGCTATGAACAATATCATCAAAATATAAATACAAACATTTATGATTCAAGTCTAAGCATCATTCCGCAATATTTAAATACATGACATCATAATACATGAACCTACATAATAATAGTCCCAAATGCATAATAAGCCATATGTGTACTCGGTTCGACCTAAGGCAAACTACTGAACATAAGCATCCCACGTTGCATTGGCAACAGTGTCTCGTTTTTGTGCCATTTGATTAAGTTAAGGATGGGACAAATCAACTTCTTGATGCTGAGATGGTTCTCCCACTTCGGCAGGCATATCAAAATCGTCTGCCTTGTCTGTATTGTGCATTTTGTCAACTTTTTCTTGCATGCGGGTCCAATTGTGGACGATACAACATACTGTCACAATTGATCCTTGATGTGTAGGCTTGAAGTTCGTTATACCCTTAAGGATTGTAAAGCAAGCCTTTAATACCCAAAACATCGTTCGATGACATTCCGCAATGAAGAATGCCAGTAGTTGAAAAGTTCCTTAAGAGCCCTGGGACCATGACCTCTACTGCGGAAATTTTGTAGGTAATATCTCTCGCCTCAGTAAGGTGACAAGAAATTGGGAGCTTTGTAACTAGTGGCCGTTTTCCCGTCGCTAGAGCGTTTTTTCAGCGCGCGGAGCCCACAGCATAATACTTATCTATACACATACAATTGAATGTAATTATTGATACTGAAATCTCACAAGTTATTAAATAATAGTAAACATCTTGTCATTCATAGGAGATATACGATGACTCAATATTTGCATACTTAATTTCAAAGGGGATGTGAAAATCTTACATCACCTCTTGTTATTACTTCTAAAAAGAATCGAGAGTCATTCGCATTCCTCTCCCACCAAGTGTAGACAAACGTAAATCTCATGTCGAATGAACAAGCCGCCAGGCATTTTGTGAAGTATTGACCTTCCTACTTCAATATGCGGATTGTTTTGAAGCTCGTGCCAAAGCGGCAATATGCGTCCCATCTATGGCTCCAATACAGTCATAAGATTTTAAGAAGTTAAAATCGGTTAATAGTATGATTACAAGTTTGAAGTTATTATCTAATACCTTGAACCATGGATAGAATTTTGGATTGTTCAAAATGTCAAGAGGCGTCTCATTCAAATTCGTAGGGCCAATTAACACATTCTCTAGTCGACAAAGGGCTTGCATGGTCATTTTAAAATGGCAATTAATGATTTCAGTTGAATGTTGAAACCGATCAGCGGCCAATGTATGCCTTCCATTTTGCGAGATAATAATTAGAAATATTGCTAATGATTTTTCAATTAATAAATGGTTATTCTGGTAGGCAAAGAATCCTCTATTCCTTATCTCATCTGCAAGACTAACGAATGTGGGAGCATCCATGCGAAGTAGATCGAAAATAGTCTCCTCATGCGCAGTGACTAGGAATTTGGTGTACGTATATCCTGTTAATGAGTAGGTTCGTTGAGGCCTCTTCGGAATAGAATTCGTCATGTACCCGGTCATTTTTACTATGCTCATTAACTCATCTAAATCATTCTCTAGGTCACTTGAATCGCTTGACGTATTCGATATTTCCTACTATAAAGTATATTGCACTCATTAGAATGACATTATAGCGTAAGAAAGATTAGAATCAATTCCACATACAATATGTTATCAGCACGTAGAACATAAAAATTGAAATTCATCCTTCAAAATATAAGTACAACGTAAATGTACCATGATTCACAATGACGCATCTAACAGGAAAAAGGAAATCAAAACAAGTAGAAGTGGAACTCAGCATAAGCAGTGGAACACAGCACTGCATTAGAACAACTGTAGTACACTGCACTCCAGCTAAACACTGCAGTAGAACAAGTGCAATACAACACTGCAGCAGAAGTAGTGTTGGTCTCTAATCAACACAACATTGCAGCAGAAGCAGAGTTTGCATACTTTCAGGGGAGATGTGAAAATCTTACATCTCCTATTGTTATTGCTTCTAAAAAGACTCGAGAGTCATTTGCGTTCTCCTCCCACCCAGTATAGACAAACATAAATCTCATGTCGAATGAACAAGCCGCTATGACATTTTGTGTAGTATTGACCTTCCTACGTCAATATGCGGATTGTTTTGAAGCTGTTGCCGAAGCGACAATATGCGTCCCATCTATGACTCTAATGCAATCCTATGATTTTAAGAAGAAAGTTAAAATCGGTCAATAGTATGAGTACAAGTTTAAAGTTATAATCTAATACCTTGAACCTTGGATATAATTTTGGATTGTTCAAAATGTCAGAGGGTGCCTCAACCAAATTCGTAGGGTGAATTATCACATTCCCTAGTCCACAAAGGACTCGCATGGCCATTTTAACATGGTGATTAATGGTGTCAGTTAAAATTTGAAACCGATGAGCAACCAACACTGCTTCTGCTACAATGTTGTGTTGATGTGCAGTGAGCTGCACTGCTTCTGCTGCAGTGTTGTGGTGCACTTGTTCTGTTGCAGTGTTGTGCTGAAGTGCAGTGTACTGCAGTTGTTCTGATGCAATGCTGTGTTCCACTGCTTGTGCTGAGTTCCACTTCTACTTGTTTTGATTTCATTTTTCCTTTTAGATGCGTCATTGTGAATTATGGTACATTTACGTTGTACTTATATTTTGAAGGATGAATTTCAATTTTTATGTTCTACGTGCTGATAACATAATGTATGTGGAATTGATTATAATCTTTCTTATGCTATAATGTCATTCTAACGAGTGCAATATACTATATGGTAGGAAATATCGAGTGCATCAAGCGATTCAAGCGACCTAGTGAATGATTTAGATGAGCTAATGAGCATAGTAGAAATGACTGGGTATATGAAGAATTCTATTCCGAAGAGGCCTCAACGAACCTGCTCATTAACAAGATATGCGTACACCAAATTCCTAGTCACTACGCATGAGGAGACTATTTTCGACCTACTTCGTATGGATGCTCCCACATTCGTTAGTCTTGCAGATGAGATAAGGAATAGGGAATTCTTTGTCTACCAGAATAACCATTTACCAATTGAAGAATCATTAGCAATATTTCTGTTTATTGTCTCGCAAAATGAAAGGTATAGATTGGCCGTTGATCGGTTTCAACATTCAACTAAAACCATTAATTGCCATTTTAAAATGGCCATGCAAACCCTTTGTCGATTAGAGAATGTGATAATTAGCCCTACGGATTTGAATGAGACGCCTTTTGAGATTTTGAACAATCCAAAATTCTATTCATGGTAAAAGGTATTAGATTATAACTTCAAACATGTAATCATACTATTAGCCAATTTTAAATTCTTAAAATCTTATGATTGTATTTGAAGCATAGATGGGACGCATATTGCCGCTTTAGCACGAGCTTCAAAACAATCAGCATATCGAAGTAGGAAGGTCAGTACTACACAAAATGTCTTGGCGGCTTGTTCATTGGACATGAGATTTATGTTTGTCTACACTGGGTGGGAGAGGAATGCAAATAATTCCCGAGTCTTTTTAGAAGCAATACAAGAGGTGATGTAAGATTTTCACATCCACTCTGAAATTAAGTATGCAAACTTTAAGTCATCGTATATCTCCTATGAATGACAACATGCTTACTATTGTTTAATAACTTATGAGATTTCAGTATCAATAATTACATCAATTATATGTGTATAGATAAGTATTATGTCATGGGCTCTGCGCACTGGAAAAACGCTCAGTGACGGGAAACCGGCCACTAGTTACAAAGCTCCCGGTTTCTTATCACCTTACTGAGTCGAGAGATATCACCTACAAAATTTTCGTGGTAGAGGTCATGGTCCTAGGGCTTTTAGGGAACTTTTCAACTACTGGCATTCTTCATTGCAGAATGTCATCGAACGATGTTTTTGGGGTATTAAAGGCTTGCTTTCTAATCTTTAAGGGTATAACGAACTTCAAGCTTACACGTCAAGAATAAATTGTGACAGAATATTGTGTCATCCACAATTGGACCCGCATGCAAGGAGAAGTTGACGAAATGTTCAATACGTACAAGGCGGAGGATTTTGGTGTGCCTACCGAAGGGGGAGAATCATCTCAACATCAAGAAGTTGATTTGTCCCAACCTCAACTTAATCAAATGGCACAAAAACGAGACACTATTGCCAATGCAACGTGGGATGCTTATGTTCAGTAGTTTGCTTTAGGTTGAACTGAATACATATATGACTTATTATGTATTTGGGACTATTATTATGTGGGTTCATGTATTATGATGTCATGTATTTGAATATTGCGGAATGATATTTAGACTTGAATGATGAATGTTTGTATTTATATTTTGATGATATTGTTCATAGCAGGTGCCCATACGATGGGTCACATCGAACCGCCGTTGTGTTCTTGTGGAAGTGGTCGCATGCAACCTTTTAAGGCTGGAACAAAGGCTAATAATGGTGGTGATTTTTTCTGTACCCCTGTGAAAATAATCATAGATTATTCTTTTACTGGGTTGATTAGTACCAACCAAATCAAAGTTGTAATGTGGAAGAATTGACAAGAAACCATGGTCAACTTCTCGAAAGTAGTCATAAGTGGATAATTTGTGCTGCTTGTGATTGTAATCTCTTGTTTTGTTGCATTGTTATAATGCTTTTGTTGGTATTGGTGCTGTAATTGTTTGTAATTGTTGAATTAAAAACAATGGCACTTTTGTTTCATATTATTAAGCTGTAATGGTATTGATAATAGATTTGTAGACTTGCACAACTTAGTAATGGTATTAAGCTATGTAATAGTAATGGTATTAAGCTATGTTTCATATTACTACTTCTCGGATGCAGTCAATAGCTTGCTTTTAAGAGCGTGGATTGGAGTTGAACATGGCTTATGGTTTAAGATAACGGTGGTTTCGGAGTTGAATTTGTTTGCATTCGTCTAACGTATACAAACTAAGTGGTGAGACCACCTCTCTATTCTTTCAAATGTATTGGGTGTGAATGGTCATTGGACATAAAAAAGTGATTTTAAGCTATGTATTGTAGTTATTGACAATTAACATTAACTAGAATAATTTTTAATTAGGAAAAAAACGTCACAACTTCTATATAAAACACATTTTGCTGTTTTCACTTTTCTGGAAAAGTTACAGCAAACAGATTTTTGTTTTATTTTTTGAAAACAAATCTCTACTGTAATTACCAAACGCACTTTCTTTTTCTATAATATTAGGAGAAGCCTTCTTTGAATCCTTTTAGGACACACTTTTACAATGCATTTTTTTGAAATTGCAACCAAACGGAGCCTAGTAGTTCCCTCTAGTAGCAACGTAAGAATCTCAACCATTAAGTTGAACCACATAACTATTTTTCAAGAAGTGCAATATTTCTTGCCACTATTTTTTTTTTTTTTGGATGATTGAGAACCCCTCCTACGCAGAGCATTTTGGGCCCATCACAGGAGAGCCTACTTGAGATACATGAGTGTACCCACCACTCACATGTAGGGTAATGCAAGTCATCTAGAATTAACTCAATCGACCTACACGGGTTTCAAATCCAATACCTCCCATAGAAAAGTCTTGGTTTTGGCCAACTTGGACTCTCCCGTTAGCACTCTCCATAGCCTATCCACTCCTTCACTCTACTAGCTTAAGCCACCTCTTCTGTACACCACCCAATCTACCCATAAGAAATTTATTGAGGAACTCCAACATCTCGTGGTTTGACTTCTCCGAAAACTTCACATTGCAATCCTCAATTCTCCTGTGCAGCAATACAAGTGAGTTCACCTCAGCCTAACTTTTGAGCTTTGCCATCTCCGCAAAAGTCTTTTTGGTCTTTGTATGGCCCCTCCTTCCCCATAGTATGGCCCCTCCTTCCCCATAGATCAAATCCCCTCAACACTAAAGCAAAACCCTCCATCCATCTCCATCCCCATGGAAGGAGTCTGGTATGCAAATGAACTCCCTTTGGCGCCTAGTAACTGTCATCACCTGCAACAAATGCCCTAGAGTGTCTTGACACCATAAATTTCGACAACACCCACTCAAACTCCCTAGAAACCCTAGCTTGCAATTCTTCTTGGACGCTTGAAGAAGTTTCTCCTCCAACCACATGATCTCAAAGCCGATAATTGTGATTCGTCGTCAGCATCCTCTACCTCTTTCTACCACCGTCAACCATTGCCTACCTAAGTCATCTACCTATTCGCCATCACTGATCTCCATCTTCGCTTTCATCTACCTATTCGCCATCACTGATCTCCATCTTCGCTTTAACTTTTAACAATGACGAGTCACATATTTATACATTTTTAGCCCTATTTTTACGCCAATCCCTTGCACTTTTGGTCGAACCAAACACAGTGCATCTCACTCAATCAACGATCGAAATCGTGCCCTTACGATCGGTTCGTGTGCGTTCCATATTTGTATATATTTAATAAGAACACCAATGCAATGTCTCTTATCATTAATGAAACATTGTGACAGAGTGGCTTTCATGAGCTTTTCTTTCAACCAAATGTGGGTAAAGAAAAACGAGCTGACCTTTTCTTTTTGATGTATAATGAGTGAGATACAAAGAAGATAGAAGGCAATAAAGAAGATAGGAAAAGGAAGAGAATATAAGATAGGATAAGAGATGAAGTTAAAGAAGATAACAGAACTTTGAAAGATAGAAATGTGGAGGGGAATTACATAAAAAGATAGGATAGGAGTTGAAGATATATTAGACAGAAAGAATGTTGATAGACAGAAAGACGGGATAACGCAAAGTGATAAGAGGAAGAACAAATATGTATGAGAGAAGAGAATGTGAGGAGTTAAAGATGAGGTGGAGGCTAGTTTCATTTTATAGGAATATGGGCTGATTTGGTTTTACCGCAATATAGCCTATTTATAAGCTTAAGAAACCCTAAAAACATATACATAGTCTCTAAATGTATTCGTTCCTAAATACAACCCTAATAAAATAACCATCATGCCTTTGTTTGGGAATCAATTATTGGTTTATTGCTTTTTTACGATCGATTCGTGTGCCTTACGTAATCAATAAGAACCACCAGTACAATGTCTATCATAATCAATGAAATGTTATGATGTTGTGCGGCTTTCATGAACTTTTTTTCCCCAACCAAAAGTGGGTAAAGAAAAATGAGCTGACCTTTTCTCTTTGATGTATAATAAGTGAGATATTGAGAAGATAGAGGTGATAAAGAAGATAGGAAAAGGAAGAGAATAGTAAGATAGGATAAGAGATGAAGTTAAAGAAGATAACACAACTTTGAAAGAGAGAAATGCTAAGGGGAATCAGATAAAGGCCTCGTTTGGCAACTTGGCTTTAAGCCAGGATTTTTACTTAAAGTCGCTTTAAGCCAAATAAGCAAAAAGTTCATTTGGTGAATCGTAGAGGTGATTTTAAGCCAAAAGGAATAAGCCAAAAAGTTTGGCTTAAAGTCACTTTAAGCATAGTTTTAAAAATCAGCCGCTACCGTTATGTAACGCCGTTATGTATGGGTTTCGGTGCTTCCTGTTACCCATTACGGCCGATTTGGTAGTGTGACAAAAAATCTCATGTATAAAGGCCCTTACAGTTGCCGTAAAGGCCCGTTACGGTACTGTTATGGTCGTTACGGTACCGCAATTATAGTGGCTTTTCAAATTGTAGCGATGACACGGTTTCAAAAGGACAAGTAGATTTCAAATGTCAAAAAGGCCGTGAAGGCCCGTTACGCTACGACCGTTACAGTTTCAAAAAATTGGCAACTATAGTGGCTCTTCAAAAGGACAAAAAGTCAAAATTTTAATTTCATTTTATTTAGTTTTATATTCACTAAGAATTTTATTTGACAGATTTCGATGAATAGGTTTTAAAAATATAATTTTTATAAAAAAACGAATGTGTATAATAAAAGTTATGATATTTCTAAAAAATATATAAAAATATTTTATGTAAAAAAGCAAAAAGGCTAAAAGGCTAAAAGCCAATAAGCAAAAAGGCTAAAAACTAAGATTAAGGAACGATGCTTTTTGGCTTTTTGGCCTTTTGGCCTTTTGGCTTTAAGCAAAAAGGCAAAAAGGCAAAAAAGCCGGCTTAAAACCCATTGCCAAGCCAAGCCAAAAAGATAGGATAGGAGTTGGAGATATATGAGATAGAAAGAAAGTTGATAAAGAGAAAGACGGGATAAGGCAATGCAATACGAGGAAGAACAAATATTTATTAGAGAAGGGAATGACAGGAATAAAAGACGAGGTGGAGCCTAATGTCATTTTATAGCAGTATGGCCTATTTATATACAAGGGGCTAATTTGTTTTAACCACAATATAGCCTCTTTATAAGCGTTAGAAACCCTAAAAACATATAAATAGCCTCTAAATGTATTTGTTCCTAAATACTATCCTAATAAAACTATAATCGTGCCTTTGTTTGGCAATCACATGCTGGTCTTTTGCTTTTTTAGACAACAAGCTAAAGGAAAAAAGTTTGAGTTGTTTAGCAACCTAGCTTTTAAATCCCTTCTTTGTTGGATTTTGAAATAGTTTCATTTGTTAAGGCTAAAAAGCTTTTCATTTTTTTTTGTTTTAAAATGACTAGTTTGCCCTTCATTAGTAGGCATTACCATTGGTTTGTAATATTTAGGCAACATAATTTTACCCTTTTACACTGGTCTAGGAATTCACGCATAAGAAGCTGTAAGTTAGGCATTTTGGCCTTTCTTGCTCAACCAAACTAACTTTTTGGGATTTTTGCTTTTAAGCCAAAACGACAAGAAGTTGGCTTTTAAGCCACTTCAAATGAGGCCTCGTTGGCAATCACATGGTTTTTGGCTATTTGACTTCTTTTTTTGTTTTGTTTTTCTAACCAAAAATCTAAAAGGAAAGAAAGGTAAGTCGATTGGCAACCTAGCTTTTAAGCCATTTCTTTTTTGGCTTTTGAAAAAGATCTGTTTTGGCAAAAGTGTAAGAAGCTTTTTATTTTTTGGTTTTAAAGTGATGATTTTGCCCTTCATGAATGGGCATTATAACTGGCTTGTATAACATTATAAAGTGTAAGTTTGGCTTCTCATACCGGTATTGGTATCTGTACTGAAAAAAGCTTAAAACTAGTCTTTTTGTCTTTTTTTTTTGAGGTCCAACAGACCAATTTTTTGATATTTTTGTTTTTGTAGACCAAAAGTAAAAAAGTTGGCTTTTTAGCCATTTACCAAAAGGGGCCTTATAATCTAATCCTCTTAGGGCTCGTTTGTTTGAGGGATATGGTTGTGGGATTGGAGATAAAAATCAGTCGGTAATACAAATCTGTTGTTTGGTTACTATTAAGTTGTGTTAAGTTGAGGGTATTATTGTACTTTTAGTATTTTCTTGATCTTATTATAAATAACAAGGAATATGGTGTAAACCCTAAGTTTTTGTGCTCTCATTCATTGTTTTTTTCATTCTCTCTCTTCCTCTTTTTCTCTCCCAATCTTTTCAATAATTCTAACATGGTATCAGAGCTCGATTCTACATAAACTTCTTAGCAATTCTTTTTCCTTTTTCGTTTTTTGTTTCCTCTCAATTGTTTGATTTCGAAACTGTAACAAAAAAAAAAAAATCCTTGATGATCGTCTGGGTCCCAAAACTCGATTTGTGTTTTTTTCCAATTTTTTTCATAATTGTTTCATAGTTTTTTCCAAATTTTCAAGTTTTCGGCGCCGCTAGGGTTTGTTCATGCAAATCGCAATTGCGCTGTCGTTTCCTTCAATTGATGGTCTGTTCCTCCTTTATGGGTGCCGATTAGGAGTTTATGAGGTTCGAATCAACCTTATTTGATGTTCGAAGTTGATTTCAAGCTCGGATTGGATTTTTTGTCAATATCGTGACTGTTTTCGCATGACTTTCGCAGCTGTCTTGCCTTCCCTGCTTTGTTTCAGTCGATTTCATATGCTTTTGGTTTTATAAGGGTTCACCAATATTGATTCAAGTTCTTGAATGTTCAATTGCAGTTTCCAGCCGTATCGTAGGCTCCTTTTGTTTGGCTTTGCTGCGATTGGTATGATATTTTGGATCTTATTGATACTCTGCTAGGTCAAGTCTACTTGATTTGCATCTGTTTTAGTTCCATTACTCCCATCCGTTTCGGTCTGCTTGTTTTTGGGTTCCTATCGCCATGTCTGATACAGGAAAGTCTTCTGGTAGTCATGAAGACACTGGATTGACTCGTTCATGGACTTCTACTGATAATCCGTCTCTTCAGATTAGTCTTGTCAAGTTGGATGGTAGCAATTATTTAATTTGGTCGCGTTTCTGCAGTTTAGGCAGCGCCGCTCGCGGTATGTATGGGTATATCATTGGTGAAACCAAACAGCCCTCAGTCATTGGTTCTTCTCGCACACGCTGGATAGAGGAAAATGCCCTTGTTATGTCATGGTTGTTACACTCTATGCAGCCCTCTATTAGTTGCAGTTTCTTACTTCTGGATACTGCACATCAGATTTGGTCCGCTGCTGCTCAGATTTATTCACAGATTGACAATGATGCCCAGTTGTATGAGTTGAGGAAGAAACTCCGTGGGTTAGAACAGAGAGACCACTCATTGGCTCAGTATT
>JAULJZ010017858.1:0-15943 GCA_032270985.1 Heliamphora pulchella
CAGAGGCTCAATTCTTATGTTTTTCTCTGTAAATTGCTGAACCATTTTTACTAAAATAAAATAAATGGCCTATTTACTTTAGGAATTGACCTTAGTGATAAACATGAAAATTATAGAAAATATTTTTATCTAATTGGTGTTAAAATTTAAAAAATTAAATCAATGCCTAAGTATTTCAAAACGCCGTCACAATCTTAAAACTAGCAATTAAAACTTGTACTTAAGATTGGCTAAGTGTTTGAATGGTGTGCTGCTTATGAGGCTTGAGTATGTGAATCCTATATGAACTTTGTGATTAATTAGTGTATGAAAATAATGCTTTTAACAAAATTAACTCATGCCAATGGTTCGAATCTATGTTGCTTAAGTTGTAGTTATGCTTTATACGCTTATACTTAATGCTTTGACAAGTTGTACCATGTGCCATGTCATGTTTACATACTATGCAACGATTAATTATACACGAGAGGCATATTGCACGTCATGGGCATTTCTCCATTTCATCTTGGGTTATCGGAGTCCCCTTTGTATCTTTTGATTTGGTTGGGTGACATAGAAATCAATTATTCAGTGGTTGTGGATCTAAGGCGTCCCTGGTTGCCAAATGTGATATTGAATTGGAGGTTTTTATTATAAAAAGGGATTTAGGCACCATGGGATCGTCACTAGTTTTAATTAGACTTTGGGTTGACGCTTAACAAGCATCCTAGTGCTTAAGGTGGGGATTGTCGGCTCGGATAAGGATGGATAAAACTGGTTGGCTCGCCCCCCACGACGTTGTTATTAAGTAAAACAGCTCTGGCATAATGCCCGGAGACACATTTACTATTCACGATGAGGCTAGGATAGGTTAAACTAATCAATAAACCATCAAGTCTACTCTGTAATTCCCGGCGTAGAATTCATGATACTGTTTTGGAAGTACCCTGGGTTGGGCATCTGCATTGCATTCATTTGCATCACACACTCATTCTTTTGTTCTTATATATGTTCATTCTATTTAAAACGATAAGTATTCTGTAACTTTGCATTGGGTGCTATACGATATGTATTGTGGAATATCTTGTCGCGAGTTGTTAGATTAGGGAATTTGCTTCTGAGCTCCGGCTCATGGCATTTATGCCACAGGTGACGAAGAGGGACACTTTGAGGAAGGTGGGTTCATCAAAGGAGAAGAATTTGCAGAAGAGGGAGAGTGGCAGGAGCAGGTCGACCCCAACAACGCAGTTTGAAGACGTAGGACGTTTCTTTTTTATCTTTTTGTTCAAGTTTTCCACGGACATGATGTAACTTTTGTTAAACTTTCTGAATGACTATACTTATTAAGTATTTTGAACAATCTCTGAACCATTAATGATATGTCCCTTAACATTTCTGAACAATCTCTGAACAATCTCTGAACCATTAACATTTCTAGATAACTTTTGTTCAAGTTTTATGTATTTATGAACATTCGGCTAGAATATGTTCCTTATTTATAGTTACATATGTCCTGACATACCCAGGGAACGGGGTGTCACAGTTTGGAATCAGAGCCTAGGTTCAGTGAACCTTCAGGCCTTGGGAAATGGGAGATCACGAGTTCTGTAGCGTAGAAAACTCTATAGAGTGTCTGTACTATTAAGTTATCTCATATAATTATAACAACTTAAAATCTTTATCTTAGGATTTTCTCTATCTTTCTTTCTTAAGATGGCATCCGACGCAGAACCAGCTGGGAAATCATGGGCGGGACCAGAACCTGAAGATTCAGATTCTGAAGAAGATCCAGAAGAGGATCTGGAAGAGATACATGTAGAGGAGCAAGAATCGATCGACACCGTCCCTTTAGCATGGATGTTTCCAAATGAATGGCCAGCACAGGGAGAGGAACAGGTCGAGGAAGTAGGAGCAAACGAGGAACCTGATGTAGTAAGGGATGAGGCAAACTTCAAAGTAGACAATGAGGAGGAACTTGAGGATGACGACGAGAACGAGGAGCGAGCCATAGCCTTCTTTTATGATCCACTAGAGGCGCCACAGCCCGAATCAGAGGACGATAAGGAGACAGATGTAACAACCTATTGGAGCCGCCAAGACTCTTCCAATGACTACCGTATTGGCGAGTTGGTTTATGCCCGAGTATTCTCAAAAAGTACAGAGAAGTGGAGGAAGCCAAAATCTTTCCCTCGATTTATAGATTTGATAAAGGTTTTAGGAAAACACAACAAAACAGCATACCAAGTGGAAGTACCACCAGGGTTTAAGGAGCGACTCGGAGAATTGGTAAAGACCTGACGGCTGCAGACGACAATGCCGAGAGATAAACGAGAGATCATTGACCCACGCAGCTCAGATATCAACTTTGATGATCCGAAGACTTACGAAGAGGTACCGGTGGTCGTCACAAATAGAGCTCGTAGAGGGCCAGGGAACAATTGGTACGTGGAGGTCCATTGGCATTACTACGGCATTTATGAAGCGACTTGGGAACGCGAGGTAGTTGTCCGTCACTTCTGTCCGCATTTGTTTGTTTAGGCTTTAGTACGCTAGGCGTTGTGCTTTTTTTTTTGTTTGAAGGTTGTGTGTGCTATGTGAACTTTGTTCCAGTTACGGGGATGAATGAAATGCAAGTATTCGTTGTCAAATTCTTTATAAGCTATCTCATAATCTCAAACTAAAATCTACAATATCCAAAAATAATAATATATATATGAAGACGATTAAGAAGGAAAACGATCCCCCTAATCTCGACACTCTCTTAGATAGTTAATAGATGATCAAACCTCCGATTAGTTGACCAACCCTAGATGATAAGGCATTCGGAGTAGCCCATGTTTTGAGGAAAATACCGTTAAAATCCCGTAACTTCACCCTTACGAGTTTTCTTTTCCAAAACCCTTGTATCAACTTCCATACCGGTTAAAATTCTTTTCTTTTCTTTCCTTCTATTAGCATCGGTCCCCAACAATGCTACCTAGTATCATTCGTAGATGATTCTCCTCCACTCAAGTCTTGTTAGTAACCTTATCGGGAAATTTCTCCTAGAAAATACCATTGTCCTTGAAGCTTTCCTTGGCTAAGTCATGCCTTCATCTTTGACTATCCTTCAATGCACGCCATCATCCTTGAACTAGCTCTCTATTCATAGAACTCAACATCTTTCGATACTGCCAAGATCCTTCACCACCATTCATTCTAGACTTCGACACCATATCCGACTGAAACAATTTTGAAAACTTTTGAAATTCCAACCTGGAGAGTTGACTTGGATGCTTGAATTGAAATACGTTAGGTTAACGTAATTTCAGAGCAAATATCCATTTTGGCTACCCATTGCTTGGACATACCTTTTCCAAGGTCTAATACTGTACATATTGATTCCGAGAACATCCTCTTTGTAATATTCATTAATTGCTAATCTTTTGACCTCTCAACCTGAGTCAACGGTGATTATTTTAACCATGACCCCATGCCTTTGAACCATCCAGTAATTCATTCTAAGATGACTCTAACCCCAGCGGCATTTCGTGCTTGTACCATTCGAAATCCTCAGCTGAACGCTTATCTAGTCACTACCTTATAGTCACTTTCTTTGAAACCGATAAAAATTGAGCTGACCATCCTTATTGAACTCCACGTATGTTTTTTGTCCAGTAATCTTCAAAACCCTACCCCGTAGATCTGTGAGCGACTACGACGAACATCAGGATAGTACATTATTAGGCTCCAACACTTTCATGGAAGATTAGGATAATGCACGGAACCCTCTTAAGGCCTCTTCGAATCGCGAGGTAACCTTTCTTCAACATTACAACCCAAAGTATTGTCAACATCTGTGTTTAACGAAGTTTTGAAGACCGAGATCCTCGACTGTAGGAATGGTTAAGTAAAGGGTTTACTCAACTAGTTACACCTTTTCAAAGGATCCGACAAGTAGAACAACAATCTACAGTCAGGAACAATAGCTTCACGCTAAGGGACTCATGACATCGTTGTGTGACAAAGTTTAAACTTTCCTAGACTAGTTCATAGCGAACCCGCAAATCCAACAAACTAGGAAGAAGAAGATTTATACAGACAGTAGGAAAATGGAAAACAAGTGACACGCCTCGAGTTTAGGACAACCTTAGTATACAAATAAAGAAAGAGTATCCGTACACATGATTAGTCACACCAGCTTTTCTCACCAAAATGATAGTGTCCAAGTCTTGCTATCCTCACATTCAATGGAGAATTTCTGACAACGATATGAGCATCAGGAGCTTGATGGAGAGGTTACCATCAAACCACAATGGATCACGTGACTCGATATCTGCCTCAAACATTCCTTTTACCACAATTTAATTGTCCTAGAGTGACCAACAACCGAAGAGAAATGATCCAGCTAATGGAAGAGGCATCCAAATCCTACGTACCAATACATGAAGGAACAACAGAAAAAGCTAAGAGAAACGGTACGACACTTGGAAAGACTGGAATAGGAACGAGAGCAGACTTTGTTGCCAGGATCGTTATAGAAGCACAACAACATTTGAGTTACTACGGGTCACCTCAAGAAACAACAACATTTAGGTTATGATGGGTTCCTTCACCAAGATCACTTGTTTTCTATTGGTTAAACCTCATGACACATCGGTAGCTACAAGCAAAGAATATGTCCGAGAGATTTTACACCAACTTAAGATCTCTACCATACCTAAACAAGACCTGCATCTTGCCTGGATAGTCTAAACACCCGGATATGAACCATCAAAAGTATGTTATAGGTATGAATAAGGGAAATTAAAGGAAGCTCTTATCTTCGGTCCAAACCTGTTTACAACAACAAGCTCCCAACTAGCTTTTACAACCATATGAAGTTTTATGTGTGAACAACACTGCGAGATTATTAGTATACAAAATAGAAGTAGAAAGGAATTGATTGGTTGGGATAAATCCCTGCTAGAACCATAATACAATAACATAAATTTATATATAACCCAGGGTAGTAGCCTTGCGTTAACAATCTATGGTAAAGAACTATAGGATCCTATTAGATAAGACTTTTTATGCCAGTAAACAGATTGAGTGTCATGCTTTCACCTCATAAAGTATAACCAACTTTAATGAACAGTTTAGTGAGCCCTTTTCCTTTTCTCTTTCTTAAAAATGGCGGAACAAACGCAAAACCATGGGTGTTCATCGAAAGTAGGCGAAACTGAAAAGGAAGTGGAAGTCCTGAGCCTAGCACAAATTTTGCAAGATCTAGCAGCCAACTTGGAATGATCGCAAGGGAAGGTACCGTAGAAAGGATCATAGTACTTATCAGACTTAAGAGTACAAAATATCCTAGTACCTAAGAAGAAGGATTTTTCCCGAACAACTGAGGTATGGATTAAGGCCACAAAGCAACAACAACCAATAGTACGAGCTTGTTATAGGTGTGACCAGCCAGGACATAAGATGATGCACTGTCTGATGAGAATTGGAGAATACCATCAAGGAGGACCACTACGGAATAACAAGAAGATCATGCACTCGGAACCTTACCCTCAAGGTGACCAACGGGAACAACTAGGAAAAGGGGCACCAAAATTAAAAATTTGTTACCAATGCCATAAGCCCGGACATAAAAGATCTGAGTGTCCACTACGAGGAGAACTGAACTACAATCACCGTCAACCAGACTAGGGTTATAAGGATCGAACAAATTCATTGCAGCAAGGAACAACTGGTGTGAAAAAGGTGGTGCAACCAGACCAACCAGAGGGCGATGAGGGGAGTGTTCGCCATCCACAGAAGACAAGCTCAACGCTATGCTTTAACTGTAATAAAATCGGACATAGAAAGTTTGAATGCTAGCTGCCAAAGGGAGGAGACTATAATATGCGTAATAAGGGAACAGACAGTTCGGGAATGACGACACAGCTTGATCGACAAGAGAATCACTGGACAGAAGACTCGCCTTCCCAGGATAAGCAAGGGTGTTCATTAATGATTGAAGGTACGCCTGAATCAGCAATCTCTAAGATATACATTAGATAAACTTGTTGCGTTATTCCGAGAAAAGATACGCTTGAAGGACGAAGGCTTTTAGGTCAGCTCTAGTCAGACAACTCATGCGCCTTGGATATTCGACGTGACCTTTAAGGATCGCGTAGTTATCAGTCTAAGATGTTAGAAAGAGAAAACAACAATAGCTCAAAGTGATAAACGTATAAAACTGACCTAGTCCACACCCTCAATAACGAACAACTCAAGTAAATGAGAACACGACTTCGAAGAGAAGAGATGCAAGTTCATCCACAACCTTTCGCATGAAATTTCAAGGACGAAATTTATTTAAGGGAGGTAGATTGTAACATCCCAGTCTGGACCCTAGTATTAACCACCTAGATTGTAATAACCCAACCTAGATCCTAGTTGTAACAGCCAGGACTGTAACTACTCGTAGAACGATCTAAGCCCAAATTCTAGTACTAGCGACGGATAGATAATGAGAACCTAGGTCGTTACATAATCAAGAAAAACCCAAATTAGCCCGAAAATCCAAAGTAACACGAAACCCTAATTATGACCCGAAAATCCTAAAAGAGACCAAATACTTAGAGACAAATCCCTAACACTTAGAAAAGTCTCGGAACATCTTAAATTAAGTAAATAACATAAAATATTAAATTAAAAAATCAAAAATCAAAAATCCCCATAACTAAGGTAAAATGACCATTTTGCCCTCAGTACAGCAAAAAGTCATAAAAATTTAAAATTTGACACATGGACACCCAAAATCAGATATTTATACACAATTAATTAATAAAATATAAAATAACAACAAAAATGAGCCAACAATATGAAGTCTTGATGGGTCAAAACACTTCCCAAAGTCACTGTTGAGGTTCCGTGACTCACAGACCTCTCTGTCACACCTTTTTGTGAGACTTAAAACCTAATTTTGTTAAAGCCAAATACAAAAGTGGTAACACATGATCTTTGTAGATAACATATTAAACAAGTTACTGAGCAAAAATTAACCCAAAATACCCTCGGATTATACCCCAAAGGTTTTAAAAATTCTCTGTTAAAAACACACTCTGCAGACTCCTTTTAGGCTTACTAAACCCTTTTTATAAATTGGCCAAAATTTCAAACTTTTTACAAATAATTTTCCCTAGCTCAAAACATGAAACTTGTAGGGAATATCTCAAACTAGAAGTTCACCAAAAATCATAGCCATAGTCCTTGAATTGATACCCCAAAATAGTGGCCAAAAGAGACTCAATTCTTATGTTTTTCTCTGTAAATTGCTGAATCATTTTTACTAAAATAAACTAAATGACCTATTTACTTTAAGAATTGACCTTAGTGATAAATATGAAAGTTATAGAAAATATTTTTATCTAATTGGTGTTAAAAGTTTAGAAATTAAATCAATGCCTAAGTATTTCAAAACGCAGTTGCAACCTTAAAACTAGCAATTAAAACTTGTACCTAAAATTAGCTAAGTGTTTGAATAGTGTGTTGCTTATGAGACTTGAGTATGTGAATCCTATATGAACTTTGTGAGTAATTAGTGTATGAAAATAATGCTTTTAATAAGATGAACTCATGCCAATGGTTCAAGTCTATGTTGCTTAAGTTGTGGTTATGCTTTACACGCTTGTACTTAATGCTTTAGCAAGTTGTACCATGTGCCATGTCATGTTTACATACCATGCAACGATTAATTGTACACGAGAGGCCTATTGCACGTCATGGGCATTTCTCCATTTCATCTTGCGTTATCGGAGTCCCCTTCGTATCTTTTGATTTGGTTTGGTGACATGGAAATCAATTATTCAGTGGTTGTGGATCTAGGGCGTCCCTGGTTGCCAAATGTGATATTGAATTGGAGGTTTTTATTATAAAAGGGGAATTTAGGCATCATGGGATCGTCACTAGCTTTAATTAGACTTTGGGTTGACGCTTAACGTGCATCCTAGTGCTTAAGGTGGGGATTGTCGGCCTGGATAAAGATGGATAAAACTGGTTGGCTCGCCCCCACGCCGTTGCCATTAAGTAAAACAGCTGTGGCATAATGCCCGGTGACGCATTTACTATTCGAAACGAGACTAGGATAGGTTAAACTGATCAATAAACCATCAAGTCTACTCTGCAATTCCCGGCGTAGAATTCATGATACTGTTTTGGAAGTACCCTGGGTTGGGCATCTGCATTGTATTCATTTGCATCACACACTCATTCTTTTGTTCTTATATATGTTCATTCTATTTAAAATGATAAGTAGTCTGTAACTTCGCATTGGGTGCTATACGATATGTATTGTGGAATATCTTGTCGCGAGTTTGTTAGACGGTTTAGGCAATTTGGTTCTGGGCTTCGGCTCATGGTATTTATGCCACAGGTGACGAAGAGGGACCCTTTGAGGAAAGCGGGTTCATCAAAGGAGAAGAATTTGCAGAAGAGGGAGAGTGGCAGGAGCAGGTCGACCCCAACGATGCAGTTTGAAGACGTAGGACGTCTCTTTTTGATCTTTTTGTTCAAGTTTTCCACGGACATGATGTAACTTTTGTTAAAATTTCTGGATGACTGTACTTATTAAGTATTTTGAACAATTTCTGAACCATTAATGATGTATTAGTTATCTTATGTATTTATGAACATTTGGCTAGAATATGTCCCTTATTTATAGTTACATATGTCCCGACATACCCGGGGAACGGGGTGTCACATTCCCAAGCCCAAGGCTTATTTGTCAAGTAATCAATCAAGACTTGTCTTTTTCACTTAGCAACTTCTTCTTATATAGAACTCGGTACAACCCTCTCATTCCAAACCAAACCATCATGTCAGTCTCAATAAGTTATATCAACCAAAGCTTCTAAAATATTGAATCCTTCTTGACTCATGTCTTATCACACTCTCAAGGCCACAATCCGAACGTACGATTACACCCAAAATACAACACTTACCACAGTTGATGACCATTCCATGACTCTAAGAACTCCGAGTAGCTCAAACCTCAAACAAAACTCAAACTCCAACTAATCATAAGTCTATCAAAAACCTATCGTGTGAATAACCCAGCCGCAAGGTTCCCACAAACTTTCCATTCTACTGAGAGCTAGAGGTGTAACCATACTCCACACCATCCAAAATAAGCTACAAACAATGGTCAACAATCCTCTATTAATCTTTGCAGAAAAGACTCTACGTCTCAACATTAATCCCTTTGTCAACAAGGACAAACATTCCTGATTTACTAAGTCTATCTCACCGGGAACACAACCCCACACTCTTACACTTACATGGTAGAGTAAATAAACTCCATCCTGAAAATCCACGAGGAACTCAATTCTCCGAGTATCCGACTCCGGTAGAGCCCATTTCCCAGGCACAACTTACGGATCACAACGCGGATACTAATTCACAGCTACTTCCATCTCCCAAAAAATAACCAGACCAAGAATTAACCCACGATCCCGATCACGATATCTAGATCGTCCGCTACACTAAGCCTTCTGCTCTCAAACCTCATCCGCACACACACGAACTCCATCAATCCTCATACCTCATGCAACACATCTTGTTGCACCAAGACCTCACTTCACAAGGTTGCATTTCACTAACCTAACTCTCACTAGGCAAACCACAATCATATCACAGCCTTGAGCCCACTGTCTAAGCAACTCACATAGGAAGCACACAGCAACAAATGAAGGAGACCCACTCTTGAGACTTCTCATCCAAAGTCACTAATAACTCCCACAGTCATGCAGATGCCTCCCACACTTTCGGTCTTCGAGTACATACCTGTCGCCGACACCTTAACACATGGTTTCTCGTCTATCGCTTCAGGCCATCCAAGCTATATAGTACATTGTTGAATCTTATTACTCCACACTTCGTTCTACTAGACAAACAACATACCTACCTTTGAACCTAAGGTCGAACACAATTACCTCCAAACATATCACATTCAGGATACACCATTTCGGCACTAGGCTAACCACACTATCAAATCTTTCTACGTTCCTTTCAAACCTCATGCACCCAGCACGGTACCTAATCACAATCTCCTAGCCACAAGGATAACTACCAAACCAATGACTTACATTCTCGTAGGAATCCCACATAACTTATACTTGAAGATTTTACCACACAAACAACTCAATCATTGAACTCCCTTAGGATCTTTCTCTCTCAATGAGAGTCAAAGTTATTAACATCCCGTGCAAATCAAATTACATTTCCAAAAACATTACCCAAACGCTCGGGTTCACAAAGTAAAGAAAACAGACTCATCAAGAAATCACGGGTAAACAGACCCACACTCATATGATCCCAATGCTTTATTCCTATCAAGGAAAATAATTACACTAGTCAATCAACCATAAAACATTTCTCCAGCTAGGAAAATCACGAGTCAGCTTTACGCTATCACTCCATGTCACTACCTCTTTGGGTCACCATTACTCACTTAGTTAAGGAGAATGTTAACCACTAGTCCTTGTAAAGATACTGGACATCTCAATACAAACGTTTCGGCCGCCTTTCGTAATGAGTATATTCCTCATCACATTAGATCCTCATACTGAGATCTTCACTTAAGAATTTCAACCGTTGTTCACTCGTTCACCTCCTAACGATGCATCTCACGTGTCTTCAAGATTCTCGCTGTCTATCCACCAAAGTACAATACTACACATACTCACACCACTTTAGAACATCTCCTTATGGGTCACATCACTCCCACCCGATTCCCAGAAGGTAGGTAACAACCAAACAGGTATACAAAACCACGTCATTGTCTCGAGCTCATAACTCTGGTACACCCATCGAAACACAAAACGTTAACCGGTAACATAGGTCTCTTATGCCACTTTACAAGTACCATCAGTACATAGCCATCCAAACATGAAAGTAATTACACGTCACACGAACAAAACGAACCTCGCTTACCAACTCTAAACCAAAGGCTCCACCCTATCACTCCCCATTTAAGGGTAACACAACACCACCACTTCTAGACTTTAAGCCAAATACCAACCACAACCATCATCCTCTTAAGGAATCTCTGTCCATCCACATGTTGTCGTAAAATGACCGAGTCAACCGCACCGACAATATCTACCACATGCCCTTCAAATCTCACATACTCACATTTACATTCTCACCATACACCATTTGTCCCACATAGTCTCCTCATCTAGGAAACGACAACCCAAGTCATAAAACTCCATTCCGTGAAACTTCAAAAACAACCTCGAATCATCAGTCACCACATCACAACTATTACCAATATACATTTTCCCCATCCATATATGTATATCATTCGAGAACTTATCCCTTGACAACATCTCCAACTCACTTACTCATGATCACACAACTCCCAACTCCTAACTCCTATCAAAAGATGTTACTTAACAATACGCCTTAAAAGAAACTCACCGGTCATCAATAGACTTTCAAAACTATCTGGCATCACGATAGCTACTAACAACACCTCACAGAGTAAGGGACACCTCAAACACAGTATAAGCTTAGACTTTCTAATACACCTTAGGCCGGAGATTCTTACGTTCCCGTCCACTATGCTCTAGTCCATACCCAATCTCGGGGCACACGGCTCATGACATAGTACAGCTCAAGACATAGCACGGCTCATAACGTACATAATCCTCAACATGCCCAAAACCACACTTCATATCCAACACAACAAACAACCTTCAAAAGGTTTTAAACGCCCTACCATGCTCATTCATCAAGCTAATAGTGGCACAACACACAACGGGCAGCTACTACAGCCATCCCAATTCACAGAGACACAACAAACACTAAATAATCAGTGCTCATCTTACAAGCTTACACCCACCACAATCGTTGACCACCGGGTCACACTCTCAAATCGCATATCAACATCCAGATCAGACTCGTCTTATCCCCACGGGCATAACTCTTATAACAAGGCTATCACAGCTCCAACTAGGTTAAACTTAACTTAACCTTCTAAGACAAAGCTACACCCAACCCGCCACCTAACCACATCACATCAACACATATTCACAGACCGAGGGAAAGCCTTAGAGTAACGCGACAATTCAGGCAACTAATTCAGATTTCTCATAGAAAGAACGTCAGCCAAACGCTTTTCTATTTTGAACCCCAAAGTAGTTGACCAGACGCCAAATAGCATGCCACATCACCCTAAGACTCAACTCTCCATGCTCATATAAACACATAACATGCGCAACACAATTCAATAGCAAACCCGTGCAAGCACACAAATCATGCTGTGTAGTGGTGCCTAACCTTATAAAAAAGTCACACCTATAGGTCATCGTTATTCCCACGGCTCCTAGATATTTGAACCTAGGGCTCTGATACCATTTGTAACGTCCCAAACCATGGGAACCCATGGACACAACCCAAATTATCTCGCATGAAAGCTATCAACAATAACTTCCTTAGGAACAACACTTTCTTTGTCACGCCCCAAACTCTGTGCCACGTGAAACATCCAAAAACAACCAACAACAACACCAGCCCGAGAATACACTCTCAAAATAAACCATGCATGCAGCGTATATAAACACTTAACGGCAACATTACACGGCTCCAACGCCCGAAAAACATGTTATAACATACATGTAACAAAACAAGCAAAAAGGAAGATTACAGCTCTTCCACCTCTTCAGCACCTGCAGATCAACCTCCGTGACCGGTACCTGAAGAAAAGCAAATCCTACACCGTGAGCCAAAGCTCAGCAGATTCTAAACAACACAGGCAGTATAAGCTAAACATGCTCGATAAACAAAATACAGTTTTTGACTCTCTTTCAAGCCAATAAAATAATTTGAAAACTGTTTTAGAACACGACTCACCAGAGCCAGAAAATCATTTTCACATGCAATTGGAAAGCGAGCATAAAAATCATTTTTTTTTGACTCATCAGAGTCCTGAAAACGATTCGAGTAATTCGACTCCCGCAGACCGTTTATACAGTATTTCGACTCCCGTAGGCCGATAATATAGTTTTAAGAAAATTGGTCTATCCATCCCGATATGCAATACATGCAATCCATGAACACGTGCCTCTTCAGGACCTCGTTTCAGCCTTCAGATATCGCACACACCCCACACCCGTGCCTCATCAGGATCTCATTTCAATCCGTCAGATATCGCACACTACGCACGCAACCAATGCAACACATATCTTCACGAACTTTCACCGTAGGACCGCAGCCCCAACTAATGCATCTTCTCGGACTTTCATCGAAGGACCACAGCCCCAAATACGCTGACTTTTGCAGCCTAACTCATACACCCACACACGCACACGTGCATCATCAACCAGGATTTACATCTACTGGGTCACAGATTCATCTAATCCATTTCATACACATATGCAAACCTAAACCAGGATTTAAAGCATATAACCATATATCAACACGACGTTTCACAAACCACGTCACATGCCTATAAAACTCTAGGTTTTAAAGTATAAACCACGTTACACATAACGATTGATATCACAACCATGTAATCCACTTACGTATATTTCGTACATAAATAAATAGTTATAAATACGCACGTAACCATATAAATTCACATCACGACGCCGCCCATCACGTAACCGACATCCTCTCACGGGACAACCCACACGACCACCACTGGCCGAAACACTCTCAATACAGCCATCACAGACCCACGACACTCACCCGCGCCAACGCAAACCCAACATCAAACCACGCACCTAACCGTGCATCAACAAGCCGCATCTACCATGCACATCACCCATGAGGGCGACACTCAAACGCACACCTGAGGCCACGACACAACCCCCGAAACCACCACATAACCAATCGAACCCCAAAAGGAATCCACAGGTATTTAAATTGAGTAATTCCCATAAATTAATCAATTAAATACCAAAAGACACCAATCGAAAACCAAAACCAAACCACCGAACCATTAAAACACAGCCTAGAGGTTCAGTCAACCGAACCCCACCTCCAGTCGACCGAACACCCTACTGGAAAATCACAAAACACCAAAATACACGGTTCAGTCGATCGAACCCCACTGTCCAGTCGACCGAACTCAAGATCCAAACTTCAGTCGACTGAACCACGGTGGAAACCGATTCTGAGCTATGGGTTTCTACATCCAAACCTCGATTCGAAGCCTCCGAACTTCAAACCAACATCCGTGAACTTCCACACACCTAGGTCTAATCCCAATACCTCAAAAGAAACCTCTGACACCCGATTCCATCCACAGAAATCACCGAAATAAGGTTTTAAACCCAAAAACCCAACATTGAAACAAATGTAGATCTACAGCAATCTACCAGTTAAAAACACCCACGTTTACCCATTGCACCCTTATACAATAGTAGAGTTTAGAATCCTACCTCGACGAGTTCAAAACGTGACACCTCGAACCATGTGCAAAATCAAGTTTCGTCGAAATTGAAATCTGATCGAATGGTTGCGTAGCCCACGACGCCGATACCAAGAATCTGTAGTTTGATCATCAACCTCTAGAACTTAGAGAGAAGGCAAAGAGAAAGCGAAAAACTTACTGAAGAAGTTTTGAAAAATATCTTTATGAAAATATCTATCTCTAGATATTTATAGGCCTCCAAAATCTCTTTTTTTGAAATTTTTCGAGAATCGCGCCACAACGGCCCATAGCCCCGGGAACCTACCCCGCATGCATATCTAAGCCTGAGCATGCATTAAAAGTAGTAAAAACATGCTGCAACGAAAATACATAATGTGCGTCCGAAAATGCCGAAAAAGAAAATGGGTCATGGTCTCACAACTCTACCCCCTTTAAAGGAATTTTTCCCTCGAAATTCGACTCAAGGTCAAAACAACAAATCGTCAATCACAAACGACACAGGCACACGAGATGGTCAGTCAAACCATTCCTAGGATATAGTCAAACAAGGTTAGGCATCCTAGACAATGGCCAACTATCTCAAGGACTCAGGATCTACAACACTCCCAACCTCACATCCTCACCAACAGTTGCCTCAACACAGCACACAATCCATCAGATCCATAACCAACCGTAAACAGATGCAATGAAGAAAACTGGCCCAAAGCCTACTAACTCAAAAAGTACCTCTGCTCACTGAAGGCATATTAGCATCCTCCGACATGACCGGTGCCCTAGATGAACCACGAGCTGCAAGAGAATACACTCAGGGGAACCCCATCCTGTCCTGTCCACCAATAATCGGCGCTGTTGGCTGCCGCACCGACTGAACTGATGAACTCCCTCCTGCCATCCGGGAAGTCTGTACTACGGAAGGCTGCTGTCGACCCTGCGCATATAAACCCGCTGGTGTGTCCTCCCTACTCGGCTCACTGCCTCCCTGGGGACAATTCCTACAAATATGTCCGAACTGTCCACATCCATAGCAAACTGATGGGTCCCTCTCTTGCGGTTGCACTGGAGCCAAACTCTAGGATGGTCTCGGCTGTAAACAATCCACCGCACGATGTCCCGACCGTCTGCATCGATAACAGGTCAACTCCCGCTGCTCTGGCCTCTCAGATGTAGCCACAGATGGTGATGGTGCTAAAAATTGTTGTGGTCCAGATGGATAAAAGCTAGAACCAGAGGACTTCTACCTCTTGCTGGAGCGTCCAGCTGCCTGTACCTCCACTCCACCCTGTGATGTCCTGGCCTCCCTCGAAGCTCGAGTCTCAGCCAAAGCAATCTCAACCCTCGCCGTCGCCTCCACCAACTGTCTGAACACACGATATCCCATCACAGCCACTCGCTCCTTGATCGCTGGCCTTAGGCCCCGCTCAAACCTCATCGAAAGCAACTCATCTGTACACTCTACCTCCGGTGCAAACCGAGACAAGCTCGTAAACCTGTCCTTATACTGCATGATGTCCATGGCCCCTGGGTAAGAGAATAGAACTCCTCCCTACATAAGTCCCTCCTCGAAGCTGGGAAATA
>JAULJZ010017869.1:0-15942 GCA_032270985.1 Heliamphora pulchella
CTATTTCTCTATCCCTCATCTTTTAATATTTGCATTGATTATATACTTGCATACCTTGCTTTATTGCAATATTAAAAAAATTTTGAAAAGATTTTAAATTCTTTATTGCTAGAAAAGACCTAATTCACCCCCCCTCTTGGGTTGCCTAGATCTAACAAAAATAATAATGTGTGAAAATGATTGGGAGAGGAACCAATTGTGGGTTGGACTCCTGAATTTGTGAAATTAAACGTTATGAACGAATAATGAACCGTATGGATGAATGTGAATTAAGTTGGGCTAGCGGCTCCGCGGTGAAAGATCGAAAATTTGTGCAAGATGGAGAGCACATACCCACGGGTTAGCCCCCAAAATGTGGTGTTGTACCGTAGTGAGTTATTGAGCTATCTATTACTCAATGGCTTTGCGTAGCCTATTGGGAATTAATAAGGAGGGATTTCTATAAGGTGCACCCGATACCGGTTCATTAGTTGTGATAGTATCGTGGTGAGTTATAGAGCTATCTATTACCCAATAGTTTCAAGTAGCCTATTGGGAATTAATAGGGAGGGATTTCTATAATCTGCACCCGACATCGGTTCATAAATGTGATACGATTTTTGTGAAAAATCGGGTGATGATATAATAAAATGGATAAATGTGAAAGAAACGAAAGTTTTGAAAAGACTTATGGAATAAATAGTTTGGTGTGCGTGGGTATGTGTGGGAATAAATAAATAAATCAATTGGTGAAACTTGCATTTTATTTTGGTTGCACCCATCACACCTCACAAATCATGCTTAGCATTAGAGTTAGTCTTTATCCTGCGAGTTTCGACTCATGTATGTATACAAAACTATTTCAGGTTTCGAAGATCTGGGGTGATAGCAGGACAAAGAATGCATATGGAAAAGGCCAGAGGAAAGATTTAGTATTTATTTTGTACTTACATTATGATTATACAAATAAGGAAGTGGATGATTATAAATGAGATAAGTATTGTAAATGAACTGTTAAAAATTAAAATTTTTGTTTGACATTTGAAACATATGTATATTGTGGAAATAAAATGTTTCATTATGGTTACTTGAAGAAAATAAAGTGTTGTTCTTAAGAAAATTTAAAACTCAATCTTATACTGAACGAAAGCCTTTTGTTGATAATCTTTATGCGGGATGATTTGGGTTAAGTTCACGGGTTCCTGGGGTTTGGGGCGTGACAAATGATATCAGAGTTTTAAGTTCGAATACCTAGGAGCCATGGGAGGTTAGGATAACCCATGCATGAGATTTGGTTGATGAGATTAGGCACCACTACACGGTATGAATTGGGTGCTTGTATGGGTTTGCGTTTGAATTGTTTTGCTCATGTTATGTATTTATATGAGCATAGAGGTTGAGTCTTGAGGTGATGTGGCATGTCAATTGACGTCCGATCAACTACTTTGGGGTTCGAAATAAAAAAGAATTTGGCCGACATTCTTTCTATGAGAAATTTGAATTAGTTGCCCGAATTATCATGTTACTTTGAGGCTTTTCCTCGGTACGTGAAAATGTGTTGGCTTTAAGAGGTTAAGTTGAGTTTAACCTAGTTGGGTGTTGTGATCTCCTTGTTATAAGAGTTATGCCCATGCAGCTAGGATGAGTTAAGTCCAGATGGTGATGTGGGTTTTGAGAATATGACTTGGTGCTCAATAATCGTGGTGGGTGTAAGCCCGTGAGATGAGCATTAATTATTTGGTGTGTCTTGTGCCTATATGAGCTGAGGTGATAGTAGTAGTTGTCCGTTGGGTGTTGTGCTACCAGTAGCCTGATGAATGAGAGTGGTGGGCTGTGTGAAACCTCTTGGTGGTCATTTGTTGTGGTTGGATATGAGGAGTGGTTTTGGGCGCGTTGTGGATTATGTACGTCATAAGTCCTGTGCCCCGAGATTAGGTATGGACGGGAGCATAGTGGACAAGAGCGTAATAATCTCCAGTCTAAAATGTGTTAGAAAGTCTAAGTTAGATAGTGTTTGGGATGTCCCTTGCCCTACGGGGTGCTTTTGGTAGCCATAGTAGTGCCAAAGAGTTTTGAAAGTCTGTGGGATGACCGGCGAGTTTCTTTTGAGGTGCGTTGCTAAGTTACATCCTGTGATAGAAGTTGAAAGTTGTACGATGATGAGTGTGTGGGTTGGAGATGTTGTTGACAGATAGATTCTCGAGTGATATACACGTAAGTACAGAGAGATGTGTATTGGTGAATAATGATTCGAGTTTGCTCAGAAAGTTTAATAAAGAAAGGTTTTGTGGCTAGGGATGTTGTTCTCAAGATTAGGAGACTTTGTGGGATACATAGTGTATGGAAAAAAAGCGAGTGTGAGTATGTGAGATTTGTAGGGCATGTGGTAGATATTATCAGTGCGGCCGACTCGATCGTTTTAGGATGACGCGTTGATGGGTAAAGATCCTTCAAGACGACGACAGCGGTGGTCTATATCTGGCTTAAAGTCTAGATATAGTGGTGTTGTGTTACCCTAAAGGGGTGAGTGATAGGGTGGTGTCTTTGGTCTAAAGTTGGTAAGCGAGGATCGTTTTGTTCGTGTGGCGTGTAGTTGCCTTCATGATTAGATAGCCGTGCGCCGGTGGTACGTATATAGTGACATAATTCCCGGTTGAATGTTTTATGTTTCGATGGGTGTACTAGAGCTGTGAGCTCGAGACTATGGCGTGGTTTTGCCTACCCATTTGTTTATTACCTACCTTTTTGGGAATCAAATTGGTGTGGCGCGACCTTGTGAGGAGATGTTCTAAAGGTGATGCGAGTATGTGTGGCGTTATGCTTTGATGGATAAATGGTGGGGGTCTTGTGGATACGTGAGATGCATCGCTGGTTGGAGTGACCAATAGTTGAAATGTTTGAGTGAAGATCCGAGAATGAGGATCTGGTGTGACGAGAAATATACGCATTATGTATGGTAACTCTAAGAGGTAGTGGTATGAAGCGAGAGCCTAGAGTTGACTCGTGATTTTTGTAATTGGAGACGTGTGATTGATTGACTAGTGAGATTGTTCTTCTTTGGTGGAAATTAAACGTTGGGATCGTATACGTGTGGGTTCGTTTACCTGTGATTTCTTGGAGAGTCCGTTTGCTTTATCTTGTAAACCTAAGCATTTGGGTGATGTTTCTAGAAATATAATCTAATTTGTACGGGATGTCAGTAGTTTTAATTGTCGTTGAGAGAGATCTTAAGGCAAATTCAGTGATTGAGTTGTGTATGTAGTGAAATCCTTGAGTATTGGTTTTGTGGGATACCTATGAGAATGTAGGTCTATGGTTTGGTCGTTATCCTCGTGATTAGGAGATCATGATTGGGTACCGTGCTGGGTGTATGAGGAAGGGACCGTAGAAAGGTTTGATAGTGTGGTTAGCCTAGTGCCGAGATGATGTATCTTGAATGTGATATGTTTAGAGGTAATTGTGTTCGACCTTAGGTTCAAAGGTAGGTATGTTGTTTGCCCAGGAAAACGAAGTATGGAGTAATAAGATTCAGCCATGTACTATGTAGCTCAGATGGCCTGAAGCAATAGGCGAGAAACCATGTGTTAAGGTGTTGGCGACAGGTGTGTACCCGAGGAGCGAAAGTGTGGGAGTTATTAGTAACTTTGGATGAGAGGTCTCCAGAGTAGGTTTCCTTTGTTTGATGCCATGCGCAACCTTGTGAAGGGAAATCGTAGCGCAATGGGATGTGTTGTATGGAGTATGGGAATTGATAAAGTTCGCATGCGTGTGAATGAGGTTTGAGAATTGGGAGCTTAGTGTAGTAGTTGATCTGAGTATTGTGATCAGGGTCGACAATAGCGATGTGATTATGGTCGATACAGCCTCAAGGTGAGATTTACAGCGTTCTTTGGGGGCCAAGTGTTGATGGGCCCTACTGGAGTCGGGTGATTGGAGGACGGGGTTCCTCATGTGTTTTCCTAATGGAGTTTGTTTACTTTACCGTATGAACGTGATGTGTGGGATTGTGTTCCCTGTGAGATTGGGTTAGGAGAGCATGAAGGTTTATCTTTGTGAACAAGAGGGCCAAGATTGAGGTATAGAGTCTTTCTGCAGGGAACGATTGAGAATTAATAACTGTTGTGCGAAGTATGTTCTGAGTGGTGTGAGATTTGATGGTACCTCTAGCTCTCAGTAGAGTGAGAATTTAGTTGGAACCTTGCGGCTAAGGTGTGGAATGGTCGGGGAATGGTCGTCAACTGTGGTAAGTGTTGTGTTTTGGGTGTAACCGTATGTTCGGATTGTGGCCCTGAGAATGTGATAAGACATGAGTCAAGAAGGATTCAATGTTTTAGCAGCTTAGGTTGGTATGACCTATCGAGACTGACATGATGCTAAGTGTAAAAGACAAGTCTTGATTGGTTATGTGACGAATAAGTCTTGGGCTTGAGACCTTTGCTATTATGGATTCAGGGGATCAATGTATGTGTTGGTATCAAAGTTTGGGGTTGATGTCGGATGACTGTGATCATGTTTCATTCGAAATTGATCTGTAGATCTAAAATCAGTGATTCGAGGGTGAGATGTTAAGTTATGTAGTGGCGAGCTGTTACATGAGAAGTATGAGCGGGTTAGTAGATACCTGTGTTGATTTTGTCGCTATGATGCCGGGTTGATTTTGTAGCAAGTTGATCATGTGGAGTCTTGTCTAGGATTATGAGGTGGCACCTAACATTTCTCCAGAGTAATAATTGTGGTTCATGACCAAGGATTAAATAGAAGACGAAGGTTTAGACAACGTACATTCTTGAATATTCCAGGTGAAGTAAGTTTTTCTCTGGGAGTGAGTGTTTATGCTATTGCTCGTAGATAAGCGTCTTATTAGCTTCAGTAATGGTGTTGTCAGCATCAACACCATAGCAATGTGGTATTAAGTAGGTGGTCATCAGTTGATCGTCAAAATAAGAGTTAGGTTTAGGTGTGAAAAGTGTGACTTCGTGAGTTCAGTGAGAGTTGTGTCTCGAAGTTTTGGCAATGGGAGTTAGATCTTGATCAGATGTTTTAAGGATGACAGTAGTATCAGTGGAGACTTTGCGGTGGTGTTTGGCTTGAGATCCAGTGTTGAATTTTGGGAACGAAATTCTTTAAGGGGGAAAGAGTTGTGAGACCCCGACCCGTTTTATTTTAGAAATGATTAAGCGTTGATGAAGTAAGAATTAAAACTCGATCTTGGTGAGTGTTTGAGCTTGGAAATGCATGAAAGATACGTTAGAGGAAGAATATGAGGCTCTAATGGATGTTCGAACAAAAATATGTGAAAAGTGTGTAAAGAAAAGTGACCTATCTTCACTAGAAAGCCATAACATTTTATACAAAATGAATCCTGGTATGAGGCTTGCACCATTAGAAAGTAAACTTTCGGGGCTTCAGTTTGAGCATAAGAACGATCCTATTTGGAGTTCGGATGAGGGAGATGTGTTTGTTCAAAGTTGGACCAATAGCTCAATCGCGAAGACCGATCGATCGGTCTAGAGACGGATCAATCGGTTTATGTCGGGCAAAGGCCATAAATTTTGATTTTTGGGCTGCTTGTACCATTCTCTCTTTTCTCCTCTCTCTAAAAGCTTAGAAGAAATCTAGGGTTTAGCTTTTGGAGGTTCTTAAAGGTTTCAATGTTTGTCGGGGGTGGAGATCTGGCTGTTTCCTTGCGCGAGCAGCCGTTGGAGAGCGTGGATATGCGTTAGAAGCTCCCTTGAAGTTGCGTGTGTTGAGCTTTGTCAAGTTGGAGCTCACACGAGGCTTGATTATTGATGGTGGATCTTCTACGAGGTAGGATCTAGACTAACTTTTGTGATTTTTGGTGATTTGTGTTGATATTTTATTATTAGAGTAAGCCCTAGCATGAGATATATATATATAATTGAAACTTGAGTTGGGCTGTGAAAAAAAAAATAATAAAAAATAATTTGATTGTATGAATCATATGTCAATCTTTAAGGATGTATTAAGTTGATGGAAAACGAACATAAAAAAATTGGGGAATTTGGGTTGCATTACCTTGAGAATTGAGACATTGAGTTATTAATTGGAAAAGGTGATTTGAATACAAAACAAACTCATGTTAGTGTTTTAGTGAAATTTAATGATCTAGAGCCATACGAAGAAATATGGTTTATGTGACTGAGATTTTGAGAAAATTTAGAGTTTTTAAGAAATAGTTAATTAAGGATTTAAGAGTTTGTTGTTCAAAAAGGTTTTGATTGGTTGTTTTGTATCACATGAACTTTTGTGCCCCGATGGAGGTTTTGGAATAGTTTTTCCTTCTTTTTAAAGGTTGTTTCTTACCTAAAATGTTTTAAGAAGGTGCCAAAGAGCTTGTAAGTATTGAAAATCAAATTTTTGACTTGAAAAAGGGCCTGGAGCAGGACGGCTCTATCGGTCTATCGAGCGGTCTTTTGATGCTCTCGGTACTCTTGTGCAGGCAAGAGACCGATCGATCGTTCTGTTCACCGATCGATCGATTTGGCCTTTTTTTCAAAATCTTCTTTTTGTGTTTTTTTTAATGGTTTGGCTCTTGAGAACTTTGAACCAAGTTTTTGGATTACTCTTTTACATTGGTTAAACCCTCGGTTTGTCACAATTTGAAAGGTTTTTAAACTCGTTGTTTAATTTCTTTGAATCATGTTAATTAACATAAGTTTTGGGTACTTTTTAAAAGACTTGAAACATGTTGTGGGCTTTTCTTGAATCTGGTCAAATAAAATAAGTTTTGGCGAGTTGTGGCTTACAAGTGGGTATATGTGGATTATGAGTTGACATGATGATAACTTAAAATCCCATGCTTTTAAAAGGGAAAATGGGTTTCAAACTTAATTGTATATGCATATGATAGGTGCATCCCTTTTTCATTAAATGATACGATTACTACTGAATTAATTTTGTGTTGGTACTCTATGAAATGAGTAAATGAAATATGGCATATGAGAAGTTGTATATTGATATTGTGATGCATATGACATGAAAAGAAACTTGAATGCTCAAATGGAATTTGATGAGAAAAATGAAATGGGAAATTTGATATGGACATCAAATGATAATGTGTGAAAATAATTGGGAGAGAAGCAGTTGTGGGTTGGACTCCTGGATTTGTGAAATTAAACGTTATGAATGAATAATAAACCATATGGATGAATGTGAATTAAGTTGGGCTAGCGGCTCCGCTGTGAAATATCGAAACTTGCTCAAGATGGGGACTACATGCCCACGGGTTAGCCCCCAAAATGTGGTGTTGTATTGTGGTGAGTTATAGAATTATCTATTAACCAATGGTTTCGCGTAGCCTATTGAAAATTAATAAGGAGGGGTTTCTATAAGCTGCACCTGATACCAGTTCATTAGTTGTGATTGCGTCGTGGTGAGTTATAGAGCTATTTATTACATAATAGTTTCGAGTAGCCTATTGGGAACTAATAGGGAGGGGTTTCCATAATCTGCACCAAACACCGGTTCATAAATGTGATACGATTTTTGTGAAAAATTGGGTGATGAGATAATAAAATGGATAAATGTGAAAAAAAGGAAAGTTTTGAAAGGACTTATGGAATAAATAGTTTGGTGTGTGTGGGTGTGTGTGGGAATAAATAAATAAATCAATTGGTGAAACTTGCATTTTATTTCAGTTGCACCCACCACACCTCACAAATCATGCTTAGCATTAGACTTAGTCTTTGTCCTACGAGTTTCGGCTCATGTATGTATACAAAATCATTTCAGGTTTCGAAGATCTGAGGGTGATAGCAGGGAAAAGAATGCATATGGAAAAGGTTAGAGAAAAGATTTAGTATTTCTTTTGTACTTACATTATGATTATATAGATAAGGAAGTGGATGATTGTAAATGAGATAAGTATTGTAAATGAACAGTTAAAAATTGAAATTTTTGTTTGACATTTGAAACATATGTATATTATGGAAATAAAATGTTTCATTATGGTTGCTTGCAGAAAACAAAGTGTTGTTCTTAAGAAAATTTAAAACTCAATCTTATACTGAACGAATGCCTTTTGTTGATTATCTTTATGCAGCATGGTTTGGGTTAAGTTCATGGGTTCTCGGGGTTTAGGGCGTGACACATCACTTTTGCCCCATACAGCTACCATGGCTTTCTTGAAACCTTTTTTGAACTGCTTTTTGAGCTGAGGACATTCAGTCTTGACGTGTCTAGACTTTTTGTATTCATAGCAGATTATTTAATTTTTTTTGTGATCGGTTTTGAATCTACTAAAATCGCATTTGAATTTGGTAAGCTTGCCTTTGTATTCTTCCTTCTTGAATAATCTTCTTCCTCCTTGTTTCTTATTTCTAAGAAACCGTTTGAATTTCTTCGTGATGAGGGTCATATCTTCGTTCTTATCACTTGAGCAATCTTCGTTAGATTCTTCGTTATGATTCGAGGATTTGAAGGCAATGCCCTTCTTCTTTTTGTTGTCATCCTCATCGTCCATCTTTATGTTCATCTCATGGGTCATGAAAGATCCAAGAAGTTTTTCCAAGCTAAGTGTGTTGAGGTCTTTAGCTTCTTGGACAAATGTGACCTTAGCTTCCCAGCTTTTAGGCATACTCCTAAGGATTTTTCTCACCATTTCTGTATTGGAATAAATCTTGCCAAGAGATTTTAGACCATTAATAATATCAGTAAAGCATGTAAACATATCAAAAATGGTTTCATCATGTTTCATTTTGAATAATTCATAATTATGTACCAGCATGCTTATTTTAGACTCTTTTACTTGGTTAGTACCCTCATGGGTAACTTTGAGTCTGTCCTAAATTTCTTTGGCGGTATCACGAGTAGAGATCTTATTGAACGCATTGGGATCAAGTGAGCAGTATAGGAGATTCATAGATTTAGCATTCTTTTGAATTTCTCTAATGTCATTTTTTGTCCATTCAGCTTCTGGTTTAGGGACAGATGCCCCTTCAACAGTCTGGTTTAGGGACAGATGCCCCTTCAACAGTCTTGGTTGGTCTTTTAGATCCATTGATAATAACTCTCCATAGTTCATAGTCTACGGTTTGAATATATATTCTCATTCTATCCTTCCAATAATTGTAATTTGTTCCATTAAATAGGGGAGGTCTATTGGTCGACTGACCTTCGGATTGGATAGGTCCGATGCTATTGGTTGCCATATAAACTCTTAAACTGTTAAGTCAAAAATAAGAGCCCAAACTAGGATACCAATTGTTAGTTCTAAGCAACCTAAGATAGGGGGTGAATTGGGTCTAAAAACATTTAATAACAATTTTTAAAACCTTTTCGAAAACCTTTTAATATAGCAAACAAATATAGCAAGATAACCTAAGATTAAAACAATGCAAATATTATGGAGGTTAGGGATAGAGAGAATGAACGAGACACCAAGGATTTATAGTGGTTCGGCTTCTTCCAATTCTACGTCCACTCCTTAAGTCTCCCCTTGAGAATTTTTACTATGTAGAATGCTTCACGGGCGCATTCAAAACCTTACAACTTCAAGACTTTGCTTGAGAATATCCACAAGGATATGAATGTTTACGGGAACATTCAAAGGCCTTATAACAGCTTCAAGATGATCTTATGAAAACAATCTCATGTTTCTTCTAATCACTCATGAGCTCTTCTTTGATGAGATTTACTCACTCACTCAAAAGATAAAGAGTGACTCACCCTTGGATATAATAAAAGAAGTGAATTAATGAATATCATTCACTCTCTTTACAGAAATTGATTAGTAATAAATGAAGAGGTAAAGAAAGATGAGGTACAAGAGCTGAAGTTATAACAATAAATAAAGGCTTGAAGATTTTGAGTTTGAATCAAGTAATAGAACAGTAATTGTAAGTCTCCAGATATTTTAATTGTTGAGAAGTAACTCCTTTTATAAACTCTTCAGCATTTATGACCGTTAGAAGTAGGTGAGGACATTAAATGCCAAAAATCCAACCGTTGAAATTTTCCACGAATTTGAATTTCTGTCGCAGGTGTCGACACAAAATGTCTAGGGTAAGGATCTTCCAGTGATTGGGTCGACTCTGATCTTTGGAAGGGTCGACATAATTTCAGTAAACGTTCTCACTAACACAACAGTGTCAACACATTTGGATATTGTGTCGACTCAATGGTTCTTCAGATTTCTGGAAAAGGCAATTTGTGTCGACTCAAATCTTCTTGGTGTCGACACTAAGATTCTGCAGGAACCCTCGGGAAATTTGTGTTGACTCATTTGAACTTTGGTATTGACACCAAATTTCTTCAGGCAGGCTCAGGATATTTGTGTCGACTCGTCTTCAATTTGTGTCGACTCGTCTTCAATTTGTGTTAACACAAAAATTCTGCCAGTGGCTTTTTTCCATTTGTGTCAACTCAAGATTCCAAAAAACGAAAGTGAGGAACCACTTTTGTGTCGACACAAAATCAGTTTGTGTCGACTCTCTTTTAGTACAGAGAGCTCCGGCTCTTTCGTGTTAACACAAATTCTATTTGTGTCGACACCAACTTTTAACACCTGAAAATAACTTCAACGAAAAATTAGGGTGTCAAACAATTTGTTCAAAGGTGTTGACACACTTGAATCTTCAAATATTCTTTGCCTTATAGTGTTGGCTCAATTATCAATTAGGTTCAACACAAAATATCACTTATTCAATAATACTTAAGTGTTTTAATCCTTTTAGGAGATGAGCCTTTTCTTTTTGCTAAAGGTGTCAACTCATTTGTTCAATATGTGTTAACACTTCTTTTTTGAAAATATTAAATATAATCCTTTTAAATTCATTTATTCTTAGAAAAATAAATTATCAAAATTATCAAAATCAATACAAAAAACCCTTAGGCTAACACCAGATTTTACTGACAAGGCTTCATTGGATGTATCATAGTTGACCTACTTATTCTTCTGGCGGTATTCGTTGTTTATCAAAACACTGGATACATCACTAAAATAGATCTTTTCTTTCTCGTACAAAAGTGTGGTAATCAGATGTTCATATGAGTCAGGTAAGGAATTCAACAACAACAAAGTCTTATCTTCGTTTTGGATCTCGACATCTAAATTCTACAAATTAGCAAGAATTTTAGTATAATTATTCAAATATTCGAACATAGAAGTACCTTCTTGAAACTGAAACTGAAACTGAAAGAGCTTTTTCTTCACATAGAGACGGCTCTCTATGCTTTTCGATAAGTATTTATCCTCTAATTTCTTCTAAAAATCTTTCACTTTCGATTCTTTTATCACAAAATATTTCTGATCTTTAGCAAGACATAAACGGATTGTACCACAAGCATGTTGATTTAACTTGGCCCATTTTCTGTCTAACATATCGTCTGGCTTATCATCCAAAGTGAAATCCAACTCCTGTTGAATCAAAACATCCATTACCTCGCATTGCCACATACCGAAGTTGTTGATTCTATCGAAATTTTCAACTTCAAATTTTACATTTGATACCATAGTTCTCCGCAGATAATTACTAGAACCCTCTAACTTTTTTCCTTCAGCAGATTAGGCCATCAGAATGCTTAAATTTCACCACAAACAATATTTTATGTTTGAATACGACTAAAAATAATTTTTTCTTTAAATATGACAAAATCGAGTTTTTTTATATATAAAATGAACTGGTTAAATCTAATATTACGATTAAAATTTGGAATGACAAAAAAACAAAAATAAATCACACAAAAATACTGAAGCAGAAAAATTTAGCAAAAAAAAAAGGACCGAATCTAAGCATACGCAGAGGGGCGAGTAGCTGGGGCGCGTTGAGCAGAGCAATCAGAGATATCAATCAATAATTAACCGTACCAATTCTTCAACAATTTCTAAGGACATGTTTGGCTAATTAAAAATATTACAGAGATTTAAACGGCGCTTGAGAGTGCATTCAAACTCTGTTTTTAATGTATAATATACCGTTGGAATTGTCTCGATGAGACAAAGCTTCTAGTATATTCAAAAATAATTTTTGACCACTTCGAATTCTAAGTAGAGAACAAAAAATAACTTTAACCAGAATTCTGATATCACTTGTTGTGCAAAAAAGGTCAGAATAAACACAAAAGAAAAATTACAAAAACACCCTCTACACTATTCCCATATATCACTTCACCCCTTGAATTAAAAAATCGTATAAAGTGACCCCCTAACTATTTGTTTGTATCACTTTATCCCCCTAACTATTAATTAAAATTACAGAAACAGCCCCCAACGTAGGGGTGTAAAATGATACAAATAAATAGTTAGGGAGCCACTTTGTACGGGTTTTTAATTCAGGGGAGTTAAGTGATATACGGGAATAGTGTGGGGGATGTTCCTGTAATTTTTCCTAAATACAAATAAATCACAGAGAGACAGATTTTACGTGGTTCGGCAATTTACCTACGTCCACGAGCAGCAAAATTCAATATATGGAGAATCGATTACAAATCACTCAACTCTCACAAATTTTCTCTCTGAAACAAAACTTGCACACAAATAATTTAAAGCTGCAATTATATTTATAAGAGAGAAAAAAAATATAATCTAATCAAACTTGTGCTAGTCGAGTTCAAAATTAATTAAACAACTGCAAATTTATAACATTCAGAACTCTTCAAATTTAATAACCATGATAGACTAAAAGTCTATACTAATTCAAATAGGATTTGAATCAAAATTTTCAACAGAAAAATTTAGTGATTTCAACTGATTTCTTTATCTCTTACCTCTTTAATTCTGCTCTCTTTTTTTTGTCTTTAATGCTATTAAGTTATCTAATGTTGTTTCTTATTTCTCTTTTTTTTTATCAAGAGTGGGAAAGCCGAGATTGAAACCCGAGTTGATGAACAAGCCAAAGGGTCCTATCACCACTAGAACAAATGTCTTACTCTTGTTTCTTTTTTATCTATTGTTATTTATTTATTCTTATTTATTTTGTTGTTGTTAGTTTTTATTTGGGGTAAAGTAGACTGATCTTCCTCTAGGTATTTGGCAAATACATTGACATCTGTTCTGGTTTTTAAATAGTACTAACCTCCCTTACCAAACAAATATATTGACATCCATGCTAGTTTTGAATAATACTAACCTTCATTTTTAGTGTTAAATACTGACTCGTTAATAATGGACGCAAGTACCTTTTTTACATACTGATTAAGATATTTCTTCTTTTAACATTATTTTAAAAGAAGCCATCGCCCGGCCTTAGAGCAAAGCCACCAAGCCAATGGCTTTGGGCTCCCAATTTTTAAGCAAAAATTAGAGTTCCCAATTTTATCATACATTTGATTGTTTGTATTATTTTTTTAATTTGTGGTTATTTTTAAAAAGTTAAATGATTAAATGTTATAATTTTTATTTTATTGTAGTTGTTTATTGTATGTATAAAGCTCTTGCTAGATAATTTTTTTTATAATTCTTTATTTGCTATTTTTTAAAAAGGTTTGTACCCAAAAAAAATATAACTTGTTTAAATTGAATATTATTGAATTATGAAACAAGAAGACAATTTTAATTCATTGAAGTTTTTGTAATGTTTATTCATGTACAAAAAATTATAGGACCATTTTCTTATTATCCGCTGTAAACCCCAAATCTTTTAGAATTGGCCCTGGAGGAAGATGTTAAAATACCAGAAGTGTCCTTCAAAATTGAAGAAAAAACTAAGGCAATTTGGAATACATCTATAGTTGAACTCCTAGGTTGCAGCTTAATGAAAAATTTGATTTATTGGAGTTGGTATTAGACACGTTACCTTATATGGCAACAAAGAATTCCTATTTTATAAATTAAAAAATTATTTTTAATTGATTTAAGAGTTATTAATTTTGTTGACGTTATGTCATTTTTTGAAAAAAAAAGTGTATTTACATTGAAACAAACTTTAAGATTATTGAATAAAAATTATTGAATAAAATGTTAATAATGCACTTAACAAAAACAATATTTTTTTATGAAAAAGTAAAAAAAAATTGGGAATTTTGGGTAGGTCCATTTGGGGGACTTGTATTCTAATAAGTCATATATAAGAATTATATTTCATTAAATTTTATTTTATATTTTTCATACCAAAATTACCCTTAATATAACATACATTTCCCACCTCGCCAACACCACTCTCCATCACCGCCGCCGCCACTGCCACCACCACCACAATGCCGCCACCACTATCGCTACCACCACCGCCGCCACCACCACCACCACGTCGTCGACACTGCCACCACCACCCCCACCATGCCACCACCACCACCACCACTATGCCACCACTACCACCAACACTGCCAAATGAGACATTTGCTTTTAAATTTCACAAATGAGACATTTTGCCTACAAACGTGACAAATTAACCATTTTGTCTACGAACTTGACAAATGAAATATTTTTCGTACAAACTTGACAAATGAGACATTTAGCCTACGAAATTAACAAATATCTCATTATTGATACATGACTACATAAATATCTTATTAACAAAATGAGACATTTTGTCTACAAATGAAATATTTAACCTACGAATTTAACAAATGAGACATTTCGTGTAAATGTCTCATATCGTTTCAGCACCAAATGTCTAACATCCACTGTTTAGCCTCATTTACACATTTCATCAAACACCTTGCATTCAACCTTAATCAGAACACACATGCGCGCGCACACACACATAGAGAGAGAGAGAGATGATCAAATCAACACATATCTCGCCCCCACCACCACCACGCCACCACCACCACCATCCTGTCGCCTTCATTCATCGTCGTCATCTTCTCCCATCGTTGCTGAAACAAGGAGTATCGATGGCGAACGGAGAGAGAAGCCTCGTCGACAGGGTTAGGATTTTGCGGGAAAGAAGATGAGAAAATACGCAAAGAAGAGGAGAGAAATATAGAAATACGACGTACATAGATATATTTTTTCAAGTAGTTAATAATTTTTAAAAAATAGAACTTAGTTGAATAATTAAAAAGTGGTTATGACTTAGTGAAATACAAGTCCCCTAAATGTGACTTCTAAATAATTATACCCAAAAAAATTTTATTTTCATCCCAAATAAATTTACAACCAAGAGTGAATGGGTTATTGTTAGACATTTCAACAACAACAAAAAAAAAAAAAAGAAATTATTATCATCTCAAATAATTTATTTTTTTTTAAAAATCATCTTCTTTATTTTTTATAAAAATGATAAAGAAATAAAAATACTTGGGATAATCTGGAACTTATTCGGGATGATGTGATTTTTGCGTTTAAACGTGCTCGGATAATGTTTTTTTTTATTTTAAGCTAAATATATTTTTAACTTTTAAGCTGAATTATTTGAGTTATTGTCTAAGATTTTAAGCATAGTAGGCATAAGAATAGCAATTTTTTTTTGTTGGAATGCCAAACTTGCTATCACTTTTTGACTTTTATATTTGTTTGTGATGATAATAGGTTTCTTTACTTTTTATTTGAAAAATTAACTTTTAGGTTCCGTTAGTTTTAATATAAAATATTTTTTGATATAAAATTTGACTTATTTCTTACTGTTTGATTAACAAAAAATAAGTAAAATAATTTTTTAAGTAAAATATTTTACATGATAAGATGAAATTCTTTTCTTTTAAATAAATTAGTAAGTAGATTTTTATTTTTTTAAGAGATGTGTTTTGAATCTGATCATTCCTAAATATGTAGATTTTTTTTTGGTAATTACACTTACACCCCTCTATTTAAGGGTTATATCACTGTCACCTCCTCTATTCTCTGAAATATCACTGCATTCCTTACTTTTTAATTTTTGTAACAGTTTGGTCCAAAAGTTAACTTTCCGTTAACTTTTGGACGGAAAATAGTATTTTCACACTTACACCCCTTAATTTCTTTGTTTTCACACTTACACCCCATGTTTTTTTTATTTTTTATTTTTTTTAATTACAAAATTTTATTTAAAAATTTTTAATTAAAAAATAAAAAATCACTAAATA
>JAULJZ010017880.1:0-15942 GCA_032270985.1 Heliamphora pulchella
ACATATGCCACCTAATATTTCATAACACAAATACCCCATTTATATCTCATTTTTTGTGGAAGTTAGTTTTTAGCTTAACAGAAGCATATAATTTGTTGCTTTATATGCTACTAGTTACTAAAAGAATAGGTAGTGTCAACTGACTCTTATTCCTTTGTATTAAACCACGTTCATCATTGTTTGAAAGAAAATGTAATATTGGGTTGACTCTTATTCTTGAAGCACATTCATAATATTCATTGTACCTGAATTGTCTGGTCCACCCTACCCACCAAAACATCCATAGTGATGTGCAGCTAGAGTGTCCTTTGACTTTCATCTCTTTTCCACAATCGTCTTACATATTTCTATGACCTTTATCCACAACCCATTCATTTTCAAGTACACCTTTTCCAAGATGTCAACTTGTTTAACCATTATATCATGTAAGGGCATTAGAACATTGATGTCTTACAAGTTACAACCTCTATAGATAATATTATTAAGTTGTAGGCTTTCTATCGTTGTTATTTCATTTTCATTTTCACTCATATAAATTTTATAAAATGTTAGAAGGAAATTGAATTCATGTCGTGCACCATTGCAAACATGAGATTATAAAACTACTTCATTATTGTGAGTTTTTGATATTTCCCCCCTTTAATTAGCAAGAACATTATGCATCAAGAACAAACTCAGTGATCTAAATTTGGACAACTGGTGCACAGAATTTGTTGATAAGAAGCCATTTCCTTTATGTTTGTATAGAGTTGTGCTCCCCTCCATTTATGCAAACCATTAAAATCTTGACGAATCAAGTTGCAACTCATCCTCTATTTGCCACTAAGTTGTCACTCAATTTCTCTTTCACGGTTGGATGCAATTCATAACAATCAATTAATAGATTCCAATGTCATGTTCCACACTTCTAGAAAATTAAATTCTTCTTTTAATTTTTTTGTCATGCCATACGATAAAAAGAAACGTGTAGAGTAGATGCATAGATTATTTGACGATGTCTATTAGACATCTACTTGGAGTCTATTAATCACGATCATATGTCACTACAAGATTATATAATGGATTGTTCAGGTTTCATGACATGCCCACCCTACCATCGAAAAAGGTAAATGGGGAGGCACACTTTGACTGTTAGTTGCTACTAGTTGTTATTGTCGTTATTTTTCATAAATTATGAATAGTTTGGGAGTGGTGTTACCTATTTTCCACCATAATTGTACAATCTATGATCTTCATACAGTTTCTTATAGATTTTGTGTGCTTTACCACAATATTATTTATCATGAAGAAGAACCCTAGATGTGAAGCTCGCTAATTTCCAACACAAAATCAGAACCGCTACCTGAAATTCTTGACCCCTTATTCTATAAAAAAAACTATGGATGACCGTGAAAGGCATGAAAGAACCGTTATTTATCTATACAACAAGCCCCTGTACGTAGGTGTCCAGTAGTCTGATCCATTGTTCTCGCGATAAGCCTGAGGTGTATAGGAGATAGGAACTAGACAAAGACCTCGGCTTTTGAGATCAAACATTAAATCTCCTCTATTCTTTCTGTCCATGCCTCCCCATGAATCCTGAAGTAGACAGAAAGATAAGAATAACTTCAAGATCATTATAGTACTGTCACCCAAGAAACGTGATTGATAAGTTTGTTCTTCAGCTTACCTTGCTTGAATTAGTCTTTATGTAAGGATTGCTCAGTAGCTGCATGTGACAATATGATACAATAAATGTCAAATTACGAAGCAATAAATTGGGATTATTACACTGATAATTTTATTTTTCCTTACGTATAGAGTGCATTCAAAAACTTGGTGAATATGTAATTCGTAATTTATATAAATTAAAGAAAAATTGTGGAAATGGTACATTTTTTGTTACTAGCACTTGTATGAATTAAGTGAGAAGAAGATTTCTTTTTTTATACCTAGGTTGAGTAATTACAATGCATGAACAAAAATCTTAGTTGGGTCTAACACCTTTGGGCGATGGTTTTTTGATCCTATGTTGTTATAGACTAGTTTTCAAAATATTGTTAAATTAAATGTAACATGGGAAGGTCTTATTTTTCCAAAAAAGTGGACTTGAAAAAAAATCCTAAATTAATTTCAACTGTTGGTTCGTTTAGGCAAAAGAAATAAATGTTAAAATCAATCATCTTGTATTGTGGCAATTCATGGACGATGGTTACAGATCTGTTCTCTTGTTGGACGGTTTGGAGTTGACAGCAACGGCGGGTTACGGGCTTGTCGTGCAGAAGAACATAAAGTGGGATTGGATATGGCTTTTAGTTGGAGCTATAGAGATCTGACTCTAGTCTCTATTCCTCGTGGATTTTGGGGATTCGGTACCAAATCACAAGAGAACGGCCACTCAAGTGTATCATGGTGTCCTGAATCAACTCAAAGGTTTGATTCGAGCTGGTGCTGACCTCAACACGATTGATTATGATGGAAGATCACCCCTGGTATGTTCTTATCTTTCATATAATAAACTTGTAATGAAATATATATGCATCCTAGGGAGGAGGATAACATGACGATTCTGGTAAATAAGCAAGAAGGTGGCATCTATAGAAATGTCACAGTGTTCATTGACAACCTACCTTCTAATATTTACAAGAAGTGGCTAAAGAGCATTTTCAGCATGCGATAAATAGTAGATGTGTACATTCCAAACAAGAGTAGACAAATCACGGGCTCAAAATTTGGCTTTGTGAGATTTGAAGGCCAACGTGAACCAATTGAGGCAATTAGGAATTACAATAGTGTGTGGCTTTTAGAGAAGAAATTGAGAGTCAATATGACCAGATTTAGCCAAGAAGGAAGATAAGTATGAAGGGAAAATCAAGCCAATCTCCAACAAAAAGAAACCATCCCTTGATAATCCATAAGGAATCCTAGTGTGATGGGAGACCCTATGTTCAAGTTGTTGCTGGGCAAGTCACAAAATAATCTAATACGATTGAAATAAGCAATGAAGTGATAGTGGTGACTGAAATTGATGACGAATGGCTGAAGAGTTGTGCGGTGGGCACAATGAAGGACTGGAGATCTGTTCAAAGCATTGAAGAGGCTAGAAGGGTGAAGGAGTTTTTGACATCATATTTTGGCCCCTCGGAGGTGGAAAAGCTTTGCTCCAAATCCTTTTGGAAGATGACAAATTATATTTATGTAAGGAGGCTAAATGGTGTCTAGTAACAAGACAAGTAGAAGAGAAGATTTAATATAGGGTCGTATACTGGTGAAGGAACGTATGGATATCAGTGGAAGGTGTACCACTGAATGCATGATGTACATCAACTTTTGAGAAGGTGGGAAGTTTATTTGGCAATGTGTTGGCGATTGATCCAAGTACAAGTAGAAGAGAAGATTTAATATATGGTCGTATACTAATAGCCACGGAGAGGAAAAAATCAAAAAACCAAATTTGTGAGCTAAAGGTAGGGAAATTTATCTATCAAATAAGAGTATCAGAAATGACAGGACAAAGAAGTGTTTTGGGAGGTATCACAAATGATAGCACGACAAAGCAAAAATTGAAGAGCTCAGAAAAGGAAGATATCTCAAACTACTCCACAGAAAATGCAAGATCAGCTACAGCATGATTGACCAGAGATAAAGCTTCACCGAAATTGGGTTGGTCAGAGGTTCAGGAGTCCGACAGGGATTTGTTTTCCCATGTCGAGGAGACAGATCTCAGCTTATACAAAAAAGGAGAGTGCAACGGGAAGATTGATTCAAACACAGAGGGAAGTAACATGGAAAAGGCAAGTTCGAAAAAGGAAAAAGCATGTCAGTCTAGCTTTGGAACAAGTAGGGGTAACCCTGGGCCCGAGAACACAGAGGAGCATAGTAAGGAGGGTCATGGCGCTGATGAAGCAGGCTTTGCTGAAGATTTACTTGATAATGAACCTTATAGTGTTGATACTTTGCAAAGATATGAGGATCGTGATATGAGGATCGTGTTTCTTTTTTAGGAGGTAGAAAGTCTAAAAAGTTTAAAAAGAAAATGCTATCCGATTTAGGCATGGTATGCCTAAAAAGCAACGAAAAGAAGACAAAGTTGAAGAATTGTAAAAGGGGAGTTAAGCGCCAACAGTCCCTGGACCATTCTTCTCTATCTACCCAAGACTTTCTGAACCGGAACAACATTATTTGCAAGGAAGTCGAATTGGTTCTAAAAATGGGGAGACTTTTGGGTCTAAACTATGAAGGGGCGAAGATCAAATCCTCTCAACTCGGATAGTCATGAAAGAAGCAGACGTGAGGATGAGAAAGGGGTCGGACTCTCTCATATGAAGTCTCTATCTTGAATCATTAGAGGGCGGGGTCCGATTTTGACCCTGTAGAGTTTCAAGGGAATGAATTTTTGAATCAAAAGTGAGTGTGTGCTATGTGTGTGGAAGTTAGATACAATCTTGATCTTCTAGAATAAAGGAGTTTGGGTTTCAGTAGGAGGCGTGGGTGATTTGAGGACAAATTATTTGATAAAATGTCTAATAGAGGCCAAGTTACTGGGTGTTGTGCTTATGCTGGTTTTCTGTATTGGTGTGCTGTGATTGTTACATTGGGAGTTGCTACGTGGGTGTTCAAGTTACTCTTCATGTTCATCAGAAGATGTGCAATTATTAGCTTGGTGGATGGTGGAATCGTCGAGTGTTGTTTATGTGGTTGATGATGAGAATGCTATGATTAGTTTTTGTTTATAGTTTTTAAGTTTTGGAAGGTTGATAGGCTTCTTATCGGGTTGTTTTGGTAGGTTGCTCATCTATTGGTGTTCTTAGGTTCTCCCCTCTCCACGATTGATTGATGTTGATTGTATACTTGTTTGGGCATGGGCTTGCCTCCTTTGGAGTTAAGGTTAAGTTGTTCTTGCTCGGGTTGTGGATTTAATAATATTTCTATTTTACTGATAAAAAAAAATCATCTTGGATTGTAATATTGACGATCTTTACAAATTGATATTATCAAAACTTGGGATTCCCATAACATAACTAAGTAGAGATTGAATTTAGACATACTTGAAAACTGATGGGAGAGAACTATAGAGATTAAATTTAGAAGATATATATTATGTGGTGAGGTTATGGAGAAAGATTGAGAGAGGAGAGCGGTAATCGGATCATTGGATTATTAGGACAAATAATCTGAGCCATTAAACTAATTGATGCATGAGTAGGTCAAATACAAGACATATATAAGCGAGATAGCATAAAAGAAAAATCCCGATGTGAGCGAAAATGCAGCAGTACTCGTAAGAAATTAATTATGAGGGAAAATTTTCATTATTTTGAGAAAATTTGTTGCAATTTCCTTTCATTACTTATCCCCTATTGCCATTGCAAACGCAATTCCTAGGAGCACACTTACACCTTAATCTATTTGGTTTTGACAGAGGCAATTTTTTTAGAGTAAGATTTCTCCATTTGTACACAAATATAAGCTATTCGAAGTCATAATATTTTTCAACTATATATTCATGATTTCTTCTTATTCCTATCACCCAATTTAAGTGTTTTTCTAATTATCATTTCTGTTTTTCGGATCTTATGTTTTAAATACTAATTAATAGAAGCAATGATAATAGGTTGCTTTGTTCATACTACTATATATTGATAACTTCTAACTTATTTAGGAAGGACATGTTTAATGATGCTATCACCTGCACTTGCTCTTGTAGAAACTTTATATATCCAATTGCCTCCCCCAACACGGATGCAGTATCTGTCTGAAAAATTGATTTAACAAATGACATTAATAACAAAAAAGGACTACTAATAAAAATAACAACAATAATTGAAGGGGGTCGAATTCAGTTTGGATCGACAGACCCTTTGAAGCCCATTGGACCTAGGATAGAAGGCCATGTTGTACGGGCTGGAAGGAGTAGAGCCCAAAACGAGACATCGAATCTATGACTGGTCGAGACAAGTATTATCGGCTGAGATGCAAACCCCGTACGGAGGGGTACACCTGGACTGGACTGACATCATTAATGGTGGGTTGCATGACCGAGCTCCACAGTATTAATGAGAGTAATTTGGTCGAACAGATGTTATTAATGGTGATTAGACCAAGATCGTATATTTACTATATAATCATCATATTAGGTCATATGGGCCTGGCCTACTCATCTGTTGGATAAGGCTCATCATGGGACTAGCCCGTCATTAATTCCAAAGAGAAGTACTTGAACCAGTCCCTATAAAAGTGGACCAAGTCCAAAGCATTGAGATATGAAAAGAAATATTCCTTTGGATAAACTCTATTAATTTGTTTTCTCTTCACAAAACCCGTTCGAATTGGACCATCGGAGTGGTTTCTGGTTCTTGTCACTGGCCAGTTCGCGATTATTGAGGTTTTAAATATTGATAGTACGTAGCAAGATTTTTAATGCCCGATATTATTATTTAATAGTATATTAACCGATACATAATATCAATACATACTATGATACCCCTATTTAAAACCTTAATAACAAGAAAGCTTAAAGAAATAACACAAAGTATTGGACAAGTCTAAGTGCTTTGTGTATTTACAACCTTTCCAAAGGGGGACACAATTTGCTGGAGGGCTGTGATCTTTTCTCCAAGCTTGACTTTTGGAACCTGCACCAATTAATTAAGAAAAACATTGCTGGCATCATTCTTGTGGTTTTATTCGTCATATAAAAATTATAAACTTTACATTGGAAAAAAGATCAAAATGCCCTCAAATAATTAATTCAATGTCTACTAAATAACCAAAATTTTTATTTTATCAATTAAGTATTTAAATAATTCAATTTCGATCAATTAATTAACATCCTGACATTAAACACAGGAAAAAAGATGGACAAGATTAGCTTGTGTGTCAATTGAGAACTACATGCATATTGACATTAAACACCGGAAAAAAGATGGACAAAATTAGCTTGTGTCAATTGAGAACTACATGCATATATACGTGCATTGTCACGTTAGTTATTTTCGTCTATTTTTTTTATTGCATTTGCAAAAGGTTGTTAATTGATTGGTATCAAATTGTTTAGTTATTTAATTGATAAAATTAAAAGTTCATGCATTAGTAGACATTAAATCAATAGTTTTGGGATTTTTTTTTTAGAATTTTCCCCTTTCTATATTGGTTTGCATTTATATATATATATATGATGTGATATTTATATAGATGTCAAAAATTCAATCATTAAAATGAAAAATCTTGACCATCCATTTTTCCCCCCATCTCTCATATTCTTCTAAATAAAAAGTAAAAAAAAAAGATTATTAATATTACTTCTCCTTTACTAATCCAACAAAAAAATATGTTTTACTTTTATTATTTATTATCATTTTTTATCTTCATAAATTAACAGACTAATAAAGTCATATTTTTAATTGAGTAATTTAAAATTGGTTGGTTAACTAATTGTCAAATTATTAATATTATTTTATATTTTATTCTTAAATTACGAAAAATAGTTAGTTGAGTACCTTTAGAAACCAGAAATAACTTAGTACCTTTACAGATGAGATTGAAGAACTCTCAAGCTTGGGCCTCTTTGAGGCTATCTCTGAATTCTCTTCGGATCTTTTCTTCTTTCCTTCACTGGTTATCCCCTGTCCTCTTACGTTGCTTCTTTTCGCGGTGTGGGATGCTGATATTGCCGGCTGTAACTCCTAATATGAAGAAAAAAGAATAAATTAAGTTCTATTAGGAAGGGCATGCTTAGAGGAGAACAATAGGAAATAGCAAGCACAGAAGAGAGTGGTAACTGGTAACAAAATATAAATAATAAAATTATTTCTCTCGCTGACAATTTAAATTTTTATACGAGTTTTAATGGTTAACCATATACTATAAGATTATAGTATACAATAAATCTCATATTCAAATTTCATTGATTACTTGATAATTAAAATACTTGTACTTATTTGCCTTGTCTATAAAAGAAAAAAAGAAAAAAAAGGCTACTGGTGAAGCAGTGTGTCGAGAATATATAAGATGGCGCAATCAACTATCAACTGAACTCATGGTTTTGTCTCTTTGAGCTTTTAACTCAAAAGATGCCTCTATGTCGAGAGTGTTGTTCTCAATCTTATAAGTTCACCATGAATATAGTCAGCAATCAATTTGGGATGTCAACTTTTTCAACTCGATACATGCACAATTCTAAGCTTGTGTTTGGATTATTTTTTTTTACGATTGATTTTTATATTTAGTGAATCTTTTTTCAGTATTAGTTTAAATGAGTGTACTTTTTAAATTCCTCCCGTGATGAAAAAACTATCAAAACCTAAAAAAAATTCATATAAGACGGAAAAAAGGCAACTTAAGTCAGTTTTTTGGCTTTTTTTTTTATAATTTTTTCGTATTTAGTGAACTTTTTTCAAATTTAACCATAACAAGCATACTTTTTAGAATTTTCTCATCACAGGAAACTAAAAAAGTAAAAAATATAAACCAAAATATTAAAAAAAATTCAGAAAAACTAAAAAAAACTCCAAGAATAAAGGTAATTTGACTTTTTAGTCTGAACATATGCTAACTCTAATATCATGTAAAACACGTGCCTCAATCCCCACCTAAAAATATTGTCTACTTTGGAGTTTGAATCAATTCACAGTTTTGACTCATTGAGTTTTAACCCAAATGGTGCCTCTAAATTAAGAGTGTTCTACATCATCTTATAAAGTCTAGTATGAACATGGTTCACCTCCAATATGGTATGCTTGCTAACAAAAATAAATAATAAAGTTACATGCTCTAACAACTCAAAATTTTAGATAAATTGTTGATTTTTGGGCTTTGCCTTCTCTTGAAGTGTAAAGTTAAAACTGTTCTTCTTTGGGTGGTTAATATGATAAGTTTCTTTTGCTTATCAAAAAGAAAATAATTTGAGAGAGAGAGAGAGAGAGAGAGAGAGAGAGAGAGAGAGAGAGAGTAATTACATTAGAATTCGAAGTTTGAACCCCCTGCTTCTTGCAATCAGACATTTTCAATGATCTGTGAACTGGTTGAGATTCAAGAATATCCACTGATGGCTTGCTTAGAAAACTACTAAAACTCCCAACATCTGCAATACTTCTTGTGCTAGTGCATGGAATATCAGGCATTCCATAGTAGTATTTACTGTTATCTCCTGCTATTGAGTTGTTGAGCCCTATTTGATACTCAATCCCACTCCCACTGGTATTGAAGGGCTGCCGGAAACGACGTTCACCCTTAACTTTCTGTTCATGACCGTAACACGAAAATGAACTGGAATTCCTGCTTACGTTTCCTCCAAACGGTGTCGAATCGCTGGCTCTTTGCTTCGTATGACAAAGATCAGACTCCGAGAACCCATCCATTGTAGACCTCAAAGATATATTACAGGCTCGGGCATCGAACTGGTGATTGATTCCTGAGTCTGGGGGTGCAATAGACCAGTTTCCGACCATGCTTGACAGTTTGTTCGGCCTTTCGCTCTCGATTAAACTCTCCTGAAACCCATTAAAATGCTTTTCAAAATTGTTTATGGATGGTGGGTTCGTGATGAATTCCCAACTGCTGTCCAGTTTCTTTAAGTAGTTGCAGGCAGGTTCGAACACGTCAATCGACGAACTCTTTGAAGACAACATGTTGATTTTTGTGTTATCTCTAACCTCTCTAGTGTTGTTCAGTTCTCCTCCACTGCTCCCAACGCTTCTGTAACGGTTAAGTCAGAAATTTTTACAGCGGCGTCACGGAAATTCTAGTAAATTTTTTAAAATCATTTTAAAGTCTGGCGAGTTTTTGAACATTTGAAAGTAGCTGTAAAATTTCAATAAAAAACTACAAGCAAAATTATATATATGTTTTGTATGCTAGTTATTCTGATATTTATGAAGTCGTATGGCTTGTCTTTGCTTTCTTTACAGACAAGAAAAATTAAATTGCTATTAAATAGGAGAGAGAGAAACCAATAAAAAGAAAACACAACAGAGAGAAAAAGTAGTATGAAGTTCAGTATAAGGTGATAGCAAATAAACCATTATTATAAATAATCCTGGTCATGATATAGAACAACAATAACTATAATAATAAATAAATCCTATAAATGATAAACTTTACTGTTCAGATGTAATTATCATATTCAATACAATTCAATAAATATGAGTTGTGTGTCTGATAGCAGGGTTCTGAACCGCGGTATTAATATATATATATATATATATATTTATTTATTTATTTATTTATCAGTATTGTGATATAGTTACATATAATTAGCCAATATATTAATAAATATCTTTATCAAACTAAAATTTCATTATATATAGGCTAATATGATGGTCAAATCAATATTTAAAACTCTAGTTGTGTGACTTCATTATATTCTTCTTTTTTTTTTCGAAGGACTACATTATATTCACGTCTTAGTTTATTATCAGATTGTCATAAAAATGTGTATCGTTAGATTCAGTATGATAATAGCTTTTAAATTATTGTATCGGTATATATATCTGTAGTATAGTGGTCATGTGTGAATAAATATAAAAAAGTAACTGTCCATATTTAGAACCGTGTACAACACAATATAAGTAAGGTTTTAAATATTTGTCGTTATCTATTGAGATTTTGATTATTCAATACCAATATTTACTAAGGTATATGCCACAATAGTATTGGTTATCAACCGATGCAGAAGTGCCGTATTACTAATAGTGATACTGATTATTGATATTGCGATTTAGAACCTTGAGTATAACCTGTGTATTTGGTTTTTTTCTCGTCTAGTAGTTAACAGTTATGCATATGATGCTTTCCTTTCCTTTTCTTTATTTATTTTCTCATATAAATATCACTATCCCAGCTGAATTTGCGGAGATAGAAGAGAAATTCTGCGCTCTCAAAGTGAGTTATAGCCGATTTCAAAAGAAAAAAAACAAGAAGAAAACCCTAAACTACAAGCCACACCTTCCTTTGAACAACCTATTTTCCTTTTCTTCTCCAACAAAGATTCTTTTTTCCCACTCAACTCATCAAACAATATAAAAATAAAAAGATGCCGACTAATAAAAACTATCTCCAGTTATGCTTCTCCTTCTTGAGTTTGGGCTATGTTTGCTGCTCTGATTTTGGAGTTGAGTTGGTGAGTTGTTAATAGGCTGCTTTTGTCAATGAGGTGAGTTGGTTGTTGTGCTATTTTGCTCTTTGTTTCGGCGGTTGGTCCCTTGTCAATTATGAGTTTTTTTATTTTTCTCAGAGGATGTTTGATGTCTCGGAGTTTCACTCCTTTAATTGTTATTCTTTCTTAGTGAATAAATTATTATTATTTTTTTGATCGGAAAAAAAAATTTCATAAAATAGGTTAGAGAAAAAATAGGGGGAGCAAACAGCCAAAATAAAATGCGTCAAACTACCTGGAGAGAAACAAAAGGTTCCTATGGTTGACAAGAGATCAACCATTAGGAACAAAGTTTTCTTTTACCGATAAAAAAATAAAAATAAAAACTATCTCCACGTATATTCTTTTCATCTAGAATCATATACATAGACTTTTTCTATACTTACAGCAGAACATGCCTCCAAATCTGGTTATCAGAAGCTGTTTCTCCAATGAACTCGTTGGCCGGAGCAGACTCGACAAGATGGCGAGAGGAATCAACGCTCAAGACGGAGTGGTTGGAGGCGTTAGTGAAGGACGTAGAGATGGACACGTCTTCTTCTCCGGAAGAGTTGGAATTAGGGTTTGGTGGCTGCCATGGATTTGTGTTGCTGCTCCAGGAGGAGAGAGAGCCGGTGTGGAGTTCCGGCCACCAGTTGGGGGTGGCGGAAGAGCTTTCTGTGCACTCTTCGGCCATGGTTGTGATGATGAGGTGAAAAATTAATGGAGTTTTGAGGCTCTCCTCTCTTTTTATTTCTTTCTCGAGGGTGGTGGGGTACTTGAGCACTCCAAGGCATTACGTTACATTAATTACCTGATTTTTTATTTAATAATATAATATAAAATATTACGAATATTGATAATCTACTTTTATTAAGTAGTGCTAAGAATACATATACATATATAATAAAATTATCTTTTACTTTAACAGTTTAAACTTTTAAATAAATTACTTTTAGATGAGTTATTGACTAATAATTTAATATGGTATTATAAGAGATAATAGATCTTAAGTTCGAGCCTTACAATTCACTAAATAATTTAAAAATATTTACACGTGTTTAGATAACTTATGAAGAATAGTGAGGTTACGCGGTACACGTAAAGGGTCTAACAGTTTAAGTTTTTACATAAATTTATGACCAACAAATTAATATGACATCAGAGCAAGCAATAAATCCAGTATTCAAGCCTCACAGTCTATTAGATAATTTAAAAATATTCACATGTAGTTAGCCGACTTTACGAAGAAGAGTCAAACTACACATAATGAGGTGTGTTGAAAATATATATAATAAAGTTATATCTCTATCTAGCAGTATAAGTTTTAGATACATTGGTGACTAACAATCTAATAGATAGATAAAAGACAAAAAATAATTACTTAATGTGTACCATATATTTTTATTTTATCAAAAATACTACATTGAAAATACCATATAGTATTATTACCTAATAATTTTTCGGATACAAATGATATATCCGTTGGTGGTGACGCAACTTGGTAGGTTATATCAATTATAGTGCAGACAATAAAATATGCAACCAGAGTTTTTTCCACTAAGTTTTGTAGAGAATTACTATATATATAGTTGAGCGGCGGGGCCAGCAAGAGCTTGGTTTAGGAAAAATTATTAAGTAATTTTGAAGTACCATATAGATGATATTATGTAGTATTTTTAGTAAATAAATTATAGCAATCTATATAATATGGGCCATGCTTTACCTCTTAAGCACCCGACAAAAATGAGTCATTATATTTCTACTTCAAAATTTATCGTCACCATATTAACTGAGAGTTCACCACGTAAACTTGCCACATGGTACTACAGTAGTAGCACTAAATAATTACTCTGGTTTAGGACAACTAATTAATGTTGTTGTGCGGTCTACCTCTCTCTCTTGGAAAATTATTACAAACTCTCGGAGCACAATGTAGGAGATGTCACGTGGTACTCTTGACAAATAAATGATCGCAATCTACACAATGTAGGTCACCCTTTATCTCCTAACCACCTAATAAAAGTGAGTCATTATGTTTCTGTCGTAAAATTTGTCGTTATCATATTAGATAGGAGTACTACATGGACTTGTCATATAAAATTCCAGGAGCACCGAATAATTACTTTCCTCTCTTTTGCTATGTAGCAGCGTTGTTCATGTAAAAGTGTATTGTTAATACTATTTTTTGTTGGAAAATAACTTTACATTTGATGTGTAATGAGTAATTACTTAGACCTCATTTGATAACGTTTATATTTATTATCTTTTATTTTTATTTTTAAACAAAAGCATGTTGAGTAATTATGTTTAGTGTTAAAAAAATAATATGTTTCATAATTTACTAAATTATTGTAAATAAAAAATGTGTTTTATCTTATTTTGTAAATAATATGTCTCGCTCTTATCTTCTTTTTTTTTTCACTACATCCGATCACTACATTCGGCCACTGTCTCCCACCACAACCTCAAACCGTTATTTCAACCACAACATTCGATTTGCTAGAAAGTAATTTGTAATATTTTATAATTATATAGAAAATGATAATAAATATATGTTGTAAAAATATCTATAGATATGTGTAGAAGATAAGGTTGCCTTGTAGAAAGAGTGTGAAGAACAAGAAGATAATAATGTAATGATAATATTGGCCTAAAAATAATCGTGTCATTTTTCAGTTGGGATTTTGGAGGAAAAAATTCTCAAATAATATCGAAAGGGGGGTTGCTTATCAGTAAGAACAACGATCTTCATAGATAATATCCCAGAAGAGATTTATCAACAATGGTTATACATAATTTTTAGTCAATGTAGAAAGGTGAGAGAGTCAGTTACCCCGAGGAAAAGAAGGGTAGGTAGCAACAGAAGATATGGCTTCATTAAGTTTAGCTCAGAGAAGGAAGCTTTACTGGCCATCCAACGCTACAATGGGATATGGTGCCTAGAAAATAGATTAACGGTAAATTAAGCAAGTTTTGAGACAAAAAGAAGGGCTACGAATAAGGAAAAAATGAGAAAAGCTAATGACAACACGATGCACACAACACCATCAAAGGGCGAGATTGTTGACATTATAGTTGCCAAGGAGGTAGACAAAGGGTGGACGAACTGTTGTGCTATGGGAATAGTAAGGGACCACAGACAAATTTGCTGTGTGGAGGACGCTATGAGAAGCGAATGTGTTTTTAGTATGAAAATCATTCCCTTGGGAGATTTAAAGTTCTTACTGCAATTCCCTACTGAAGAAGAGAGAGAGATACTTTCCTACAACATGAAAGATATTGGCTCGCTACGTGGTTCGAGGTCGTGTACAAATGGAGCAAAAGGGAATTCAATTAAATAAGAAGAGTCTGGGTAAACATTTTGAGAGTCCCATTGCATACTTGAAATACTAATACATTCACAAAATAGGAGAATCCTAGGCCAGGTTCATCAGTATTGATGCCATGACAACCACTAGAAAAAACCTTGAAGTGGGAAGGGTTCTAATCACAATAGACCATGCAGTTCACATTATCAAGCAACTTAAAATGGGTGAATTAATTTATCAATTTTTTTGTTTCGAAGGAGAGTTCCAAAGCATGGTGGCTGGGAACAATCCCAAGAAGGAACCGATTGGATGCTAATCAGCTACGAGTACTTCGATCAAATCTCCCCCTCCCTCCATGGATATTCAGCTCAAGGAAAAGGTGGAAGACCATGAGGTTTTAAACCCAGGGAAAAGAAGAATCCAACCTCAAATCAATGAAATGCTAGATGCGATGGATTTGATAAGTTAAGTAGATGAATCAGAGAGTTTTAGAGGCTCTACGTGGAACAGAAAATCAATACACAAATTGAAACTGGCGCTATATAAGGAAGTTCCTGATGAGATACAAAAAGATAAAAGACTCTCAATGGCTAGCACGTCAAGCCTTAGTGGGTTGTAAAAATGTGAAAGCCTTGATAAGTCAAGATCGATGGACAATGATGGAGGTAAACATTAGGAATAGGAAAACTAAATGAAAAAAGGTAATTTGTTTTCAAATTCAAATTTAAGATGCAACGTGGAGGTATCCAACCTTATGGTATCCAAAACCCAAGAAGGATGCAAACCCTGCAATCCCAACAACTCCAAGGATGCCTTGGCACATATACAACCCTTAACCAAAATAGAGGCAGACCTTTTAAACAACGAAAGGAAAAATGCAAAACTTGGGGAGGAGCTAAGGGGTTTCAAGCTACACAACAGAAAAAACAAGAAGATTTGTCTCTTGAATTTGGGCTAACAAAGAAGTAAGGGACAAGAAACAACCAGAGAGGAAAGAAAGGAAGGCTGAAATCCTCTATAAGCATTGATGTGGATTCTTTTTCTACACAAGACATCAACAATCGAAATTGACTAATAAGAAAAGAAACTGAAATGGTATTGGAGACTGCTAGCTTAATGGGGATACGATTTAAGGAAGATACAGAACAAGCACTGTAAAGAGTATGAATATGGATGAAAGGGATGAGCTACAAAACCATCAAAACCAGTGAAGAAGATATGAAAATCCTCTCATGGAATGTAAGGGACTTGGGAAGAAAGGAGAAAAGAACCATGGTGAAGAAGATGAGGATCAAGAACAATCTGGAAATGATTTTTATACAAGAAACCAAATGGGAAGTGGTCTGTTAGATCTAGGCAACTCAAGAGAGGAGGTGAATTGGGTCTTAAAAAAAAACAATTTAAAAAGCTTTTTCAGAAATCTTTTAATATTGCAATAAAACAAGATATGCAATTATATAATCAATGCAAATATTAAAAGATGAGGGATAGAGAAATAGAACCAGACACCAGCGGTTT
>JAULJZ010017901.1:0-15941 GCA_032270985.1 Heliamphora pulchella
GTACTCTACACACTAGATTAAATACTATACAGAATATTGGACATCCATGCATATCAAAAAAATGATACACATACATTACTCATAAAAATTCTCATAAAATAGAAAATTAATTTTATTAAAATAAAATAAAATACTAAAAATATGATTTTCAGTATGCCAACCCTAACAATCTCCCACTTATACTCAAAACTATGTTACCATACATCTGACTCCTATGTCCTCTACATGACTATTAAAAGTCTTAGCCGGTAAGCTCTTTGTAAAGGATCTGCAAGGTTGTCTCCTGCTACAAGCTCTATGTCAGACTGAAAATCTAAGTCTGTGTACCCAAAAGGTACTAAACTGTCTGCCTGGTAAACCTACATATAATCTTTAGTCCTTTTTAGGTACGTCCTATTGTCGAAGCATAAGGAACCGCCTTCATCTTCTTTATCTCATTAAGTGTCTTAGGACACTGATCCTTGGATAGAGTGATTCCATGCCTGAAATGGAGAAACTCTTTCTTGGAATCTTACATACTAAAACGAGCAAGGATATCATCGATATACTTTTCTTGTGATAAGCTTAACATCCTTTCTTTTCGATCTTACATAAGCTTGATCCCAAGGATGTGACTGGTTTCTTTCAAATCCTTCATATCGAACTGCCCAGATAATTCATACTTTAACCGTAGATAATGCCCCTACATCGTTTTCGATGAGCAAGATATCGTCTACATAAAGTACTGGGAAGATCACTACGCTTCTGTCACGTTTCTTGTACACACAGGACTCATCCGAACTTTGATCAAAACCATAAGACCTTATAGCTTGATCAAACAGAGTGTTCCAAGATCTCGATGTCTGCATAAGTCCATAAATGGATCTCTTAAGCTTACACAACATGTGCTCCTGACTCTTTGCAATGAATTCGTCTAGTTGTATCATATAGATACACTCGTCAAGACTTCCATTGATGAAAGCTGTCCTGACGTCCATTTGCTAGATTTCGTAATCGAATATATGGCAATGGATAAGAGAATCCGAATAGATCTAAGCATGGCTACCGGCGAAAAGGTTTCTTCATAGTCGATCCCTTCTTTCTGAGTAAACCCTTTAGCAACAAGTCTAGTTTTGAAGGTTTCGACCTTCTCATCTACTCCTCTCTTCCTCTTGTAGATCCACTTGCATCCAATGAGTTTTATCCCTTCAGGTGGTTCTACAAGTTCCCAGACCTTATTGGAATATATAGATTCCATCTCTGAATTCATATCCCTTTCCTAAAGATCTACATCTTTGTCTTGTAGTACTTTATTGTAGTTACAGGGCTCGGTATCTAGTTTAGCTAGAATCTTGTCAAACGACTCTCCCAAGAACATATACCAATCAGGTTGATGAACAACCATCCAACTACGACAAGGCACTACTTGTGTCTGTGTACTAGCAGTAACAAGTTGTGCAGAATCTGAATCCTATGCATCAGCACCCTGTTATTGTCAATCTCGATATATCCGGACGTGAATTCCATCAATAATTAATATTTGTCATATAAATAATACCGCTATTCAACTCGCCAGGAATATAGACCCATATAAGATCGCAGCATCTAATGAATCAAAACAACGAATATTAAATATATGCAAATTAATAATTATTTCGGGATTAAGAAGATAAGCACTGTTCATAATAACTTTAGAGTGTAAATTAATTTATATAGTCAGTACAAAATTAATTGTTCAAAATATCCCATTCAATACACACAAAGTGTACTAGCACAGAGAGTCGGAACAATAGACGACGCTTTTATCTGTTCCCTGTAACCAAGACAGGCCTACTAAAATTCTGTGTTACAGTCGTACCGATGATATGTTCATTTTCATCTAAAATGTGAATATAAAACTTATATTCTGCAAGAACCTAAAATCTGATCTTTTGTGTATAAATCGTACTCTACACACCAGATTAAATACTATACAGAATATTGGACATCCATGCATATCAAATAAATGATACACATACATTACTTATAAAGATTCTCGTAAAATAAAAAACTAATTTTATTAAAATAAAATTAAATACTAAAAACATGATTTTCAGTATACCAACCCTAACAATATCTGAAGAAGAAATTCAAGTGGACTCAACAGAAGTAGAAGTAGTAGTTACTGGGAAAAGACCAACGAACGTGACAGAGATACGAACTTTTTGGGTGTAGTTGATTACGTGACATGATCGTTGAAGATTAGCTAGTAATCAGTTTAAGACGTGTTAGTATGACAAAATAACCATTACTCTAAGTGCTGAACAGATGGGCTCGGCCTTATTCACACCCGCAATAAAGAATGACTCAAGTAAATAGAACACAATTTTGGAGAACGAGAAGTCACAATGATAGTAAATCATCCTTGACCTTCCATACGATGAAGTACGGGGCGAAATTTTGGAGACGAAATTTGTTTAAGAGGGATAGTTTGTAACGACTCGGTACAGACCCTAGTTGTAACAATCCAATTAATAATGACCTGTGTAAAGACCATACTTGGACCCTAGTATTAGTGAAAGATAGTTCACAAGGCTATAGACCACGGACAATGTTCAATACCCTAACTCGAATCGAAAACCCTAAGTTCGGCGTAGAAATTACAAAAAGGTCCAAAACTCAAACAACGAAACCTAAGTACCCGAAGAGTCTCCTAACATTCTAAATGAAGTAAATATCATGAAATAATGAGTTAGAAATCAAAAATTCTCATAAATAGTGTAAAATGACCATTTTGCCCCTAGTACAGCAAAAAGTTTTAAAAATCTAAATTTTGACACATAGATACCCTAAATCAAGGATTCAAGTACAATTAAGTAGCAAAAAGAAAAAATAACTTAAAAATGAAAAGAATACCCTTTAGTGGCCAATCACCTTGGGAAGTGTGCCAAAAAGTGACTTTTTGCTTTCTTTTTAGCTTTAAATGATGAGAAATATATTAAATTAAGCATTATGATGTTCTAATACTTATTGAACAAATAATATATATAATAATATAGTGTTATAAGTCAACAAAAATAAATAAATTATTATTAAAGTTCATACACAACAAAATAAGTTAAAAAATTATATATTATCAAAATAGCTTAATTTGACTTAAAAGACTACATCTATTTAATTAATTGCTATAGAAATTATGGTAATACATGAAAATACTATATTTATCATAAACATACTAAAATAATAGGTCTTAGTAGGAATAGACACAAAAAAGATACACCAAATTAACTTTTAATGCATTTTTTTGCACAAAAGGGCACGCAAACCAATGCAAAACTCCGTGATTGATGTGGGATCAGATTTTTATCCCCCAAACAGCCCCCTAGCTTTATCTTTCCATATCTGATCTTTAGGCCTCAAAAGTTGCACCTATTCAATTCATCTCATATCTCATTTAATTAAAAGAAGAAAAAGTCTTTCAAATGTACCTTTTTGTCTCCCTTGTGTCCCCCAGCCTTTCCCTATATAAATCAAGTCAAATACCCTCTTCTTACCTTCTTAATTTCATGCAAGAGAGGGAGAGAAACCAGACCTCTTGCCCTTGAGTATTTATGAGAGTTTGAGAGAGAAAAAGGAAGAAAGCAAGGAGAAATCAAGTAGAGGAGTTTTTATAAAGTTAAGTCCTTCCATGCCACCATCCTTTGCGCTCTCAAATATGTAAGTAAAATCTCTAAATCTTGTGTCTAAAATATCTCAAAATATCCTCCAAAACATCCATTTGAACACTCTAAAAATCGAGAATCGAAATCAAACTGAAAAGGCGTCGTAGTTGGAAATTAGGGGCTGTTATGTTTATGAATGATATGAGATGCTGCTGTGTGTTGTTATCTTTGAGTTTGATGACCTCTAAGTGTGCTTGAGCTTTGATATTAAAGTCTAAAATACCAGCATGCAAAGAAATAGAACAAAAACTTGACTTGGCATAAGTAGAAGACTTGAACCCAAATAGGCTTAATTTTTGAGAACTTTGATGTTTCTGTCCTAAGATTTTAAAAACCATACCTCAATGTAGCAAATTGATCTTAGCATGTTCTTTATGTCCAGATTTATCTTTTTGTGTTATGTTTCATCCAAAGTTAGTTTTAACTCATTTTCATAACTAGAACTCATGATATTGTAATTTTACCAAAGTGTGTCATTTTATAACTAGTCAACACCACCGACTTGGAAACCCTAATTTAAAACGAGATTCGAACTTTGGTTAAAACATGAAAGTTGTAGATAACATACATATCTATCTACCCACCAACAAGGAGAACAAAATATTGAGTGTTTATAGGTCAAAACAAGTTTCAAAATCTCTGTTGAGTTTCAGCTCTCAAGGAACATTCTGTTACATATTTTTATATAGCTTAAAACCCTATATTTAGTGACCTATTACAAAAGTGGTTTACATGAATATTGTAGTTAACATATTAAAATATTTTTTGTCCAATAATCAGATCTTAAAGTCTCAGGATAATACCCCAAAATTATTTCAAACCCTCTGTCCAAAATCGGCTCTGCTGAGTTTTGGCGGCTGACATAACCTATTTCTAAAATGGCCAAAACGTATAACTTGTATCAAACAACTACCCTTAACTCTAAACATGAAACTTGTAGGGGACTTGTTGATAGAGAACATACTAAAAAATAGGCTCATTTGGACTTGAAACGATACCCCAAAATGGAGACCAACAGAAGCATAATTTTGGTAAAATCTTGAAAAAAGTGCTGAACCGTTTTTACTTAATATCAATTGTTCACCCATTTGCCTTAGGTTTTGGCCTTGGTGTTAAAAATGAGAATTGTAGAAAATATTTTTATCTAAATTGTGTATAAAAATCATAACTTGATTTTAAGTCTAGATACCCCTAAACCTTGTCGACACTTTTAATTTGTTACTCGAACTTAGCCTTTAAAGTTGCTAAGTGTACGTGTGAGTACCTTGTTGTGAGACCCGAGTTCTATATGGTTATTGGTTTGAATTAGTTGAATTGTGTTTCTAAGTGAATGTATGATGATTTAGAATTCATGCTATCATGTTTGGATCATATCTTGAGAATTGTAGCTTGTGCTTCACATACTTGTACCTTATACTTTGCACGTTATACCATGAATCTTGCCATGCAAGTTGATGCCACGCTATAGATAGTTGTATTTGAGATATATACCATACATTATTGACATTGTCACTTGCATCCTGGCATATTGGAGTCCATCTGTGCAAACCTTTGTTGGGATAGGCTGTTTTGAGATTGTCATTCTTGATTCTAAGTCTAGGGCGTCCCTAGTTGCCATTTTCGAAAATATTTTGGGATGAATTTCCCTTGTGCACCATGGGCGTGTCCTCAGTGTTATAAAATTGCTTTATACACCCTGGGCATGTCCCCGGTGTTTGAAATGGTTTACGGATATTAGTGGGCACAATGGGTTCGTCGCTAGCATTCTAATTTCGATAGCTTGGACTTTTGAGTTGACACCGGCGAAGGCTTCACGAGTCTTAAAGTGGGACAAACCGCTTGGGATGAATTCCCCTTGTACACCCTGGGCATGTCCCCGATGTTACAGAATTGGTTTTGTACATCCAGGGCGTGTCCCCGGTGTTTGAAATGGTTTATTGAATATTGTTGGCCTAGAGTATGGCGTGGAGCCCACGCCATTGCCATTGAGTAAAATAGCTGTGGCATGACGCCAGGCGATGTGATTACTATTCGTAACGAGGCGCGATGATGGCTTTGGTGATCAAATACCCGCAAAAGTCTACTCTGGTGATTCTCGATGTGGAATCCCAGTTATAATCCGGGTGCATATTGGGTTGGGCATCTGCATTTCATATGCACATGTTTATTGACTTATCTGCTATCCTATCATAAATTTGTCTGTCTCCTTGATTATAAACTGTACTGGATTTTATATGGTATGTGTTGCGGTAAATTTTGTGTCGAGAGATTAGTTATAAGGTTAGAGTGTTTTGCTTCTGGGTCTTGGCTCATGGCATTCGTGCCACAGGTGAGGAGGAGTTCTTGGAGGAAGTCATCTCAGAGGGAGGAGAATAGTTTGAAGAACAAGGTGAGTTCCAAGGGCATGTGGATCCCGCTGATGCATTCTGAGGAGTCGAGACCTCTGCTTTTGTTCTTATATTCAGTTCTCTCGTGCTGAGTGTAATTTTTGAAATTTCTTGGTAAAACTGTAATAGTTAAGTACTTTAAATGGTTTAGAACTCTTTTATAATGTAATAACTAACGTATGTAAATATGAATGAATGGTTAGATTATTTCTTTATTTATATTTATGTATGTCCCGACGTGCCTGGAGGACAGGGCGTCACATTGTTGGAAAGGGTCGACACATTTGTGCAGAGTTGACTCATTCTATATGGTATCGACACATTTGATAAAAAGTATCGACTCAACTTATATAGTGTCGACTCATATTTTGACATCTTGCTCTCGTTATATTTGGGTTGACCTAATTGTTGATCGTGTCGACTCAATTTGCCAAAGGTGTCGACACTAGAGTAAAAAGTGTCGAGACAATTTCTGTCCCTTGGACACCCCATTTTCACGAAGAAAAGTATCGACTCAAATGCACTTTGTGTTGACACAAATCTTAAGCCTATATAAAGGCAGTGGTTCGTCATTTGACGCACAGTTTCGACTCATTGTCTTCAAAATCGTTCATCTCTCGCGTCTTTTCATCTTCTCTCTCTTCGAAACCTCGAGTCGACCCCTCCTCTTCCCCTCATCACCATCAATCCTCCCCTCCTTCACGATGACAACAAGAACAATGGGGAAAGGCAACAAGAGGCCAAACGAAGGGCCGTCGAGCCCTAAGGCACAGAAGAAGAAGAAATCGAAGGCACCGGCAACAGCACCATCGGCGAACATGGTGGTGGACTCCTCTTTAAAATTCTAGTTCACCAAGTACAAGAACTTGTACTTCTAGTCATTCATGGATCGAAAGGTAATCCCCGGTCGTTCCACTGATTTTCAATTTTTTGATTCGATTGAAATGAAATTCGCCGAGTGGTTCTCAAGATTTGGTTGGGTAAATCTACTTCAAACCTGTGACCCTCATTACCCAACTTTAGTTAAACTTTTTTATGCCCATTTCCAGATCTCCACCACCCCTGACAATACCATCACCACTTAGGTGAATGGTATAAAAATTAAATTGACTTCTAGGATTTTGAATGAAATTCTTGGTATTCTTTAGGGAGAACTATTTGTTTCATGCAAAGCGAACAAAAGAACCATTGAAGGTTTCTCTTTTCACGATGTCGTGGAACAAATTTTTGAGGTTGAGGATGTTGATCCCTCAAAACTCCTAAAAACCAATTCCTTGAAATCCGAGATGCGTATTTTGCACCATATGGTTAATCATATTTTTCTGCCTTAATTTGGAAATTTTGGTGATGTGACCTTTATGCATATTTTCATTATATGGTGCATCCTCAAAGGCAAGAAACTAGACCTTGGTTATCATTTCATCTCTGACATGTTGCAATCACATTCTAAGTCAAACTCCTCCCTTCCTCTTGTCATGTTTTTAATATGTGTTTTAGCATTTTGGAGTTGGCCTGTCCACCGAGAAGGGTATTCCCTTGTCAAAACATAATTTATATGGACAGTTAACTTTGAAACATATGCAAGTTTCAAAAGTTTTTGGTGTTTGGTCCACTAAATGTGAAAATCTTACCTCCCATGCCCATGCTCCACCATCATCTAGTCGAACCCCCTTCCCCCCTGCTCGTGCAAATTCCCCTATACCCTTTGTTTTTGGTTCCCCTACTTCTCCTCGTTCTAGGACTGAGATTCTTGGCCCCTCCTCACCTATTCCTCCTTCTCCTCTTTTTGCTGCATCATCATCTACTCCTTCTATTGGTCCCTCATCTCAAGAGTTTGCAGAGCTTGTCTCCCTTGTCAAGGGATTGACTTCTTCTATAGCATCCTTTCAAGCGAAAGTTCATGCTGACCTCTTTGACATCAGCTCCAAAGTGTCCTCTATCTCTGATAAGGTCAAACATCTCAATAAAACTAATTGTACTCTGCGCCGAGAAATTAAAAATGCACGTGATGCTGGCTTATCCATTAGCAAAACCATGAAGGATAGTGTTGCCTCCATTGTGAAGGTTAACATCGCTATTCTTTAACAAATCCGGAAGGAAAGTGATGAAGGTATCGTCATTGCTATGCAACAGAATACCAGGAAGGTTTAAGACCATCTCAAATGGATTCAAAAGGCTTGGGCTAAACAATTTGAGCCTAAGAAGACCAAGGCTGAAAAACAAGCTCGGTTGAAATGCGAGGCGGACTTGGCTATGAAAGCCACCTTTGCAGCACTTGAAGTGTTGGAGGCAATACTGCCAATATCATTATTTTTAAAAATAATTTTCAGTAAAAAATTAACTAGATAGGCAAACGTCAAAACGGGCTCCAGATAAAATTTTTAATGACGAACGATCAAAATAAAGCCCGTGCAATCAAAGTTAATTTAGAAGAATACATTTTGTCGATCGATTCTTCAACTATGATTTGATTTCGAGTTGAAACTCCTCTCAGATCTTTTATTGTATTTCTTTATGCGATTATCGAATGTAGTGTGAGCTATGGACTATCGAGAACTCGTACCGACAGAACTCAGATATATTTAGTCTTGAAAGACAAATTATGATATATCAATATAAAACTGGTTTAACCTACCTGCATATATATAGGGCTACATTAGAGACCTTGGGAGTAATTATGAGTAAGACTTCCAGTGAAACACAGATACATACCAGCAGTTTCTACAATTATGGAGAGGCGTAGCGATTTCTGTAATTTCTATAAAACACTGAATTACAATTCACACTACGAAAGAACTATAATTGTACATTGACCCATAATCTCAAGACCTTCTTGCATTGAGCTCCTGTTATTAAATGCTGATCATTTGTCCCCACGTTAAGATTCTTGATACCCGCCAATTAAATTTAATTACTGACAATTTAATTTAATCGGCATCTTGATATTCTTTAAGTCCTTCCGCTTAACTTATTTGACCGCCGAATAATTAAATCCACTTACAGGGTTTGGCTCGGTTAAAACTTATAAGTATCCTTAAAGTGGTATCGTCAATCCCGATATATTGAGACGTGAATTCCATCAATAATTAATATTTATCATATAAATAATATCGTTATTCAACTCACCGAAAATATAGACCCATATAAGATTGCACCATTTAATGAATCAAAATAACGAATATTAAATATATACAAATCGATAATTATTTCAGAATTAAGAGGATAAGCACTATTCATAATAAGTTTGGGGTATTAATTAATTTATACAATCAGTGCAAAATTAATTACCCCAAATATCCCGTTCAATACACACAAAGTGTACTGGCAGAGAGAGTCGAAACAATAGACGACGTTATTATCTAATCTTTGTAACCAAGACAGGCTTACTAAAACTCTGTACCACAGTTGTACCGATGGTATATCTATTTCCATATAAACTGTGAGCATAAAACTTATATTCTGCAAGAACCTAAAATCTGACTTTCTGTGTGCAAGCCGTAATCTACACACTAGATTAAATACTATACAGAATATCGAACATCCATGCAAAATATTAAAGAAATGATACATATACATTGCTCATAAAGATTCTCATAAAATAAAAAATTAATTTTATTAAAATAAAATTAAATACTAAAAATATGATTTCCAGTATACTAACCCTAATAATTTTCTACTTATACTCAAAACTATACTGACATACATCTGACTCACATACTCTCTACATGACTATCAAAAGTCTTAGTTGGTAATCTCTTTTGTAAAAGGAACTGTAAGGTTGTCTCCTGATGCAATCTTAGTCCCAATAACATCACCTCTCTGTACAATTTCTTGTATTAAGTGATACTTACGCTCAATGTGCTTACCTTTCTTTTAGACCCTTGGCTCTTTCGAGTTTGCAACCGCTCCGCTATTATCACAGTAAAGTGTAATAGTCGACTGAACTGAAGGTAACATCTCTAGATCCAACAGGAAGTTCCTAAGCCAAACGGCCTCTTTGGATGCTTCAAAAGGTACCACATACTTGTCCTCCATCGTGGAATTAGCAATGCAGAACTACTTGATATTCCTCCAGCTTATAGCTCCATCTCCTAAGGTAAATACATATCCTGAGACAGACTTACGAAAATCCCTGTCAGACTGGAAATCTGAGTCTGTGTACCCTAAAGGTACTAGACTGTCTACCTGGTAAACTAACATATAATCCTTAGTCCTTTTCAGGTACTTGATTATATATTCTTTACTGCAGTCCAATGCTCCTGCCCTGTGTTAGACTGATATTTGCTAACCATGCCAACGGCAAAGCATAGTATACATGAGACTTCCTACTGCCGAAGTATAAGCAACCGCCTTCATTTTCTCTATCTCATCAAGTGTCTTATGACACTGATCCTTAGATAGAGTGAGTCTATGCCTGAAAGGGAGAAACCCTTTTTTAGAATCCTACATGCTAAAATGAGTAAAGATATCATCGATATACTTTGCTTGTGATAAGCCCAGCATCATTTGTTTTCGATCTCGCATAAGCTTGACCCCAAGGATGTGACTGGATTCTCCCAAGTTCTTCATATCAAACTGTCTAGATAACCATACTTTAACCATAGATAATGCCCACACATCATTTTCGATGAGAAAAATATCGTCTACATAAAGTACTATGAAGATCACCACACTCCCGTTACGCTTCTTGTACACACAGGACTCATTCGGACTTTGATCAAAATCGTAAGACTTAGTGGCTTGATCAAATCAAGTGTTCCCAGACCTTGATGCCTACTTAATTTCATAAATAGATCTCTTAAGCTTGCACAATATGTGCTCATGGCCCTTTACAATAAATTCGTCTTGCTGTATCATAGAGATACACTCGTCAAGACTTCCGTTAAAGAAAGCTGTCTTGACATTCATTTGCTAGATTTTGTAATCAAAATGTGCGGTAATGGATAAGAGAATACGGATAGATTTAAGCATGGCTACTGACAAAAAGGTTTCCTCATAGTCAATCCCTTCTTTCTGAGTGAATCATTTAGCAACAAGCCTAACTTTAAAGGTTTCAACCATTTCGTCTGCTCATTTCTTCTTCTTGTAGATCCACTTGCATCTAATGATTTTTATCCCTTTGGATGGTTGTACAAGTTTCCAAACCTGATTGAAATACATAGATTTCAACTCTGAATTCATATCCCTTTGCTAAAGATCTGCATATTTGTCGTGTAGTGCTTCATTGTAGTTACAGGGCTCGATATTTAGTTCTGCTAAGATCTTATCATACGACACTCCCAAGAACATATACTTATCAGGTTCATGAACAAGCCTCCCACTAGGACGAGGTACTACCTGTGTCTGTGTACTAGCACTAACAGGTTGTGTAGAATCTGAATCTTGTGCATCAGCACACTGTTCTTGATTTGCACCTGTCCCGATAATTCTCCCACTACGACGAGGTAAAGAGATATAAGTGACTTGTGGTTCATCTTTCGTTCTATTGGTATTTTCTCTAAGTTCTTCCAAAATAATTTTGCTATTGGGCCTGTGATCCATAATATAATTCTCTTCTAGGAATGGGGCATTAGTGCTAACAATGATCTTCTGATTCTTAGGATTATAAAATTGACCACCCTTCGTTCCCTTAGAATACCTCACAAAGAAACAGACTTTCTTCCTCGGTTCTAACTTACCCGTGCTCCCTTTTAGTACATGTGCTGGATACTCCCAAATACGAATGTGTTTTAGAATAGGCTTACGCCCGGTCCACAATTCTCTGGGAATAAAAGGTACTGACTTAGAAGGTACCAAGTTCAGAATGTAAGCCGCTGTCTCTAAAGATAGTCTCTAAAATGAATCGGGTAAACTTGAATAACTCATCATGGATCTTACCATCTCCATAATAGTCTGATTCTTTCTTTTTGCTACACCATTCTGCTGCGGAGTGCCAGGTGCAATCAACTAGGATGTAATCTCCGTTGATGACAAGTAGTCCTTAAACTCTCCAAAGAGGTATTCTCCACTACGATCGGATCGTAGTGATTTGATACTTTTATCCAGACGCTTCTCCACCTCCGCCTTGAATTCTTTGAATTTCTCAAAATATTTAGACTTACGGTACATTAGGTAAATGTATCCATACCTCGAGTAGTCATTAATGAAACTGACGAAGTACTCAAAGCCACCTCTAGTCCGGTCCAACGGTTCTTTAGCTCTATAAATTTTGGCAAAAAATGGCCTCTTGGTCAGCTTACCCTCTAAGCAAGATTCACAGACTGAAAGTGTCTCCATTTTCAATGAATTCAAAAGTCCATCTTTGTTACTAGTCTGTTTATCCTTTTTAGATTAATATGACCTAAGCGTAAATGCCAAAGAAACGTTTGGGTCATTAAAGAAGGAAACTTTTTTCTTATATAGTAATATATATATATATTATTCGTTTCAGTCAGTTACAGTGTAGGAGAGATTGGACTAATAATATAAAGATCATCCACCAATGTACCAGAACAGATAACCCGTTTATTATCCTTAATAACTACAGAGTTATTAAAATAAACCAAATATTTATCTTTATCCAATCCAGAAATAAAAACTAAGTTTCTTTTAATGGCAGGTACATAAAGACAATCTCTCAATATTAAAATTCGATCTCTACCAAAACTGAGAGTGACATCTCCTACTGCAACTGTTGTTACCTGTGTATTATTGTTCATATGCAGATAAATCTCCCCATCACTAAGTTATCGAGTTTCCTGAAACCTCTGCAATGAATTGCAGATATGATTAGTGGCTCCTGTATCTACACACCAGGTACCGGTAGATAACATCGCTAAACATGTTTCCAAAATCAGTGAACAGAAATGACCCTATTTGTTATGCTTTCTGAGAAAAATTAGACATAGCTTTTTCCAGTGCCGGGTCTGATTGCAGTGAAAACATCTGTCTTTAAGTTTTTTCACACTAATCTGTGGCCCACTAACTACCCTTGAAATTGTGTCTCTCTATTTCTGAACCTTTTTCTTCTTCATGCCTTTCGGCTCCAAGGAAGAATTTTTTTTTCTGAAACAGACACATTTTCTGGTATTGAAAGAATATCATTTGTAGTTAAAGTTATATTCAAGTTATATTTCTAGTTAACAAAATTTGGTCATGTAAGTTTGTTTTCTTTGAGTATTAAAACGAGTGGGTTGAAAACTATTTTAATCCTGAGAATCACATAATTAAAAAATCGTTAATTATGATGAGTAAAATTTTGAATTTATTTTAATTTGGTTCTCTCTACTAGTTTAAAATTAATTCGCCAGCAGCCTGGTAACCTGAGAATAGCATACCACGATGGGTGGATGTTTACTATCTATCATATGACCAAGCAGGCAATTCTTTTTAATTTTACAATCTAGGTAACTGACCATGCTAAGTAAAATTAAATAGATAACATAGTTTCGGTTCAGTATATAATAGCAGTGATTCAGATGGAGAGTATACTATTATATACAGCTAAGTATTAATCATCATCTAATTCCAAATCAATCGCTTTCACAATGAACCCTTCTAATGGAGAAATGATCCACACTAACAATTATCTAGAATTATCCCTAAAGGAGGTTTGTACTGACGATACTGTAATTAATCTATCCGATGAGGAGGAAGGACTTACTGCCAACACGCAGGATTTAATTGCATCGCCTACAAACTGGTGATGGAGACCGCGGGATTTATCTGTGAATAAATTCTCTCTCCCACTTAGATTTATAAAACATTTTTGAGGATTATAAAAATGAATTTAATTAAAATAAATTTATTAATTTTAAAAGTCACACGATATAAAAAAATCAAACATCTTTCCGTGTACACGATTCCAAAGATTTTGATTTAATACATGCACAGTTTTTTTTCTTTAGTTTTTCAGCTAAAGTATTGATTAAAGATATTTATTTATTTTATTTTCTATTTCATATTTTTTAAAAAATATTAATTTATTTTGATTAAATATTTTTCTATTTAATTAATTCAAAATTCAAAATTAATTCCCATGTTATTCCAAGATATCCAATTTTAAAAAAATCATCTTTAAATATGATATTTTGTAAAAAATAAAATATCTAAAGTTTTTTTATTTAATTAAAATTAATTAATTAAAAAAACTTAATTTTATTTTTTATTACAAAATCTTTTAATTAAAATTGAATATTCGAATTAATTAAATTAACAGAATAAATAAAATCAATATTTATCATTTACGCAGTTAATAAAAAAATTAAATGCAAGATAAATATAAATATCTCAATTTTATAATTCATCTGAAATTTTAAATAGTTTCAGACTCCTGTTAAGAGATAAGTTTCAAATGTTCAATCTGTATCAGCTTCCTGTATGCTGATTGCATAAGAATTTTTTCGATTTATAGTGATATACAAATATATCATATCTCGATTAATGTATATCAAAAATCGAGCTAAAGCAGCCCCGAGCCACCTGCACCACCGCCGACCACCGCACCGCGCCTTGCGCGCTATTGCTGTTCACTTGCTGTTTTGAAGAAAAATCGAAACTGATTTGTGCCAAACAGTTTCCGAGAATAACGCTACTGCTGTTTGCACAAGCCGGAATTTAGCCGCCTGTGTTTAGTCTGGAATACCGCCGCTGTTTGAAAGAAAATCGCTACTTGCTTCTGTTTGCGCCACTGTTTGTGCGCTGTGCGCTACAACCGCTGGACAGGCACGCCTTTTTGATTGCTGCGCTGGGACCTGGTTTTGGAAACAGCCTGGTCTTGATTGTTGGGTTGGGACCTGCTGGGTTGGGACCCTAGGCTGCGTTTGGGAAAATCGGGGGCCTGTTTTGGCTTTTGCGCAGCTGCCTAAGGCAGCGTTTGGCGCGGCTGTTCTAGAAAACAGCTCCTTTTATTTTTTTTTTTATCCAGAAAAAAACTCTTGAGAGAGAAAAAAAATTACAAAGCAATAAAAAAACCCGGGTAGCCACCACCTTCGTTCTTCCATACTTGTTATTATTTTTTCTTTCTAATAAACTAGAAAAAAATTTAAAGAACAAAAAATATTTATATCGAAACCTATATCCCGTAGGCTCACATTCGATCCAAAAAAAATTAATTTATCACGGTCAATGTGAGATTCGGACCCGTCTCTTTTTTAGACAAATATGTATATATGATGTGTTTTGCATATATGTCAGCGGTGTATGATTTACTCGTTTTGATGCATGTTTATGTTTATTTGAGTATGCAGGGTTGGTTCTCGGAGTTGTAGGGAGTTGCCGTGCAAATTTCAAAAATTCAAAAAAAAAGAAGATATTTTGGAGACCTATAAATATCGGAACTTAGATATTTTCTAAAAAGATATTTTGAAAACTTAACCCCTAAGTTTTCTCCAAATTCTCTCTGCCTTCTCTCTAACTTCTCGGGAGTCCGGAGCTTGGTTTTTGATGGGCCAACTGCTGATCCTTGGTATCGGCATCGAGGGCTTCGCATACATTCCGCCAGAATTTGATTCCGGCGAAACTCGATTTTGCACGTGGATCGATGCATCAAATTTTTGACCCAACGATGTAGGATTTCAGATTCTACTGTTATATAAAGGATATATATGTAATCTTATGATGTTTTACCGTTTAAAAATGCATGAAAAGATGATTTTTGTTTTAGATCCAATTTTGGGTTAAAACTATTTTACGGCGTTCGGTTGGATGAAATCGAAAGAGGAATGTTTCTTTCGAGATTTTATGATAGCCTTGAGCTCGGGTGTGCTCCAAGGTATCAAAACGGGTGTTTTGAGGCTTGATCTGAGGTTTGGAAAACCAAAATCGTAGCTCAAAACATGATCTGGGTTGGTTCAGTCGACTGAACCCATGAGTTCAGTCGACTGGATCATCATGT
>JAULJZ010017922.1:0-15939 GCA_032270985.1 Heliamphora pulchella
GTTTCATGTTTATTTGTAACATGTTGTAAATCGTATACTATGATTATGGATGTATGCATGTTTTAATGCTTTCGAGAAAACATTGGGTTGGTTGTTGTTTTCTGTAGTTTCAGACTATGTTTTTCGTTGTTGGGATCAACGGTTTACAAACGGGATTTTCAAATGATTTATGCTTCATTTAAACTTTTGTGCTTCGACGAAGATTTTGGAACAGCCTAAGCTTCTTTTAAAACGAAACGATTTTCTTATTCAAAACACGTACTTTGTTTTTAAAGGTTTAGCCGTGAGGCTGTAACTGTAGTCGTTTGGCTACTCTTTTAAATCAATAAATTCTCGGTAGTACGTATTTACAAAGATTTTGGCCTTGTTTGATCTTCTGGTTTTAAAATCCATTTTGTTTGGGCGGTTTGGTGGTTGTTTTGTGGCTTTTCGCATGACCCGGAGTTTGTGGCGTGACATAAACAATGGCCAACTATCTCAACAACACGGGATCTACAACTCACCCCAACCTCACATCGTCACCAACCACTGCCACAACACAGCATATCACCCACGGTGTCCATCACCAATTCCCAAATAGATACAATTAAGAATTGGCCCAAAGCCTGCATACTCAGAAGTACCTCTGTTCGCTGAAGGCATAGCTGCATCATCCGGCACGATCAGTGCCCCAGAAGAACTGGGAGCTATAAGGGCATACGCCCGTGGCAATGCCGCTCTGCCCTGTCCACTATAACTCGGCGCTGTCGGCTGCTGTACCAACTGAACTGAAGTTCCCCTATCTGTTGCCCGGGAAGTCTGACCTACTAGATGCTACTATTGATCCTGCACAAATGAACCCCCTGGTGTGCTCGCTATACTCGGCGCACTCTCTCTCTCTCTCTCTGCTGACAATCCCTACGAATGTGTCCAGGCTGGCCACGTCCGTAACAAATCTGTGACTCCCTCCCTTGTGACTGAACTGATACCGAACCTTGGGACTGCTTCTGTTGCGGGCAATCCTCTACACGATGTCCGGGCTTCTTGCATCGGAAGCAACGAAACTCATACTGCTCTGGCCTTCCCGTTGAGACTACAGGAGGTGAGGATACTGAAACCTATGGCTGATTCAACCCCACTGGATACGAACTCGGACCAGATGTCCGTTGACGCTTGTCACTACGTCCCCGGGACTGTGCACGTCCCCCGTTCTGCTGACTCCTACTGTCTCTGTCTCTGCGTGTCTCGTTCAAAGTGTCCTCCACCTTCATGGCGGTCTCCACCAACTCTGTAAAAACCTGCATCCTGAATGTTGCCACCCGATCTCTGATAGCGGGCCTCAAACCCCTCTCAAACCTCTTCGTGCGGAACTCATTAGTGGGTACGATCTCCTGTGCAAATCGAGATAGGCTAGTAAACTCAGCCTCATACTGAATCACTGTCATCGTCCCTTGAGTTAGAAAACGAAAGTCCTCTCTATACCGATCCCACAGAGTCATAGGAAAGTATTTCTCCAAAAATACCTTCGTGAACGCCTCCAAAGTGCCTCCAACGGTAGTCCTGGCAAACTTCCACCACATGTGAGCACTCTCTCTTAGCTGAAAGGCAGCAAAAGAAACACGCAACTCATCCTCCTCAATCAGAAGCATGTCTAAGATCCTGGTGACCAGCTCCAGCCATTTTGTGGCTACCGTGGGGTTGGGATCCCCAGAAAAGGTAGGAGGGTCCAGACATCGGAACTCGCGCATTATAACCATCGCCCTCAGTTCAGGTACACTCTCTCTCCCCATAGAGGCCTCAGCAAGCTGCCGGATGGAGCCGACCATCTCACGCAACAGATCTCAATCAACAGGTCCTTGGGGTGCATTCGCATCCCCAATATTTGGGACTAGAATGTCCCTTTGGCTAAAACCATGGCCACAGCCTCGACCATGGCCTCGTCCTCCCCGCATGGACATCGCGTCTATATGAACGGAAAGACAGAACATAAGAAGCTACACATAACCATAAACCACATAAGCATGCTATTCACATAAGCACATAGGTTCATGCTAATCAAAACCCACATACCGAGGAGAACCGACAAGAATGACGCGTCAATCTGGATAACCTACTCAAATTTCATGCTAAAAATCACGTCAGCTAAATGCGTTTCTAACTTGGCTCTCAAGTTTGTTAATCCAAAAGCCCAAAGACAGAACTAATCAATCCCACAGTTCAACCCCCATGCTCACATATACACAACATTCTCATGATTAACTTGTCAACACTTTCATGTTATCAAAGCATCTAAACACATGCAATCAAGCACACATAATCAACCTCACATGGAGATACACCCTCTTCCCATGACTCTAGATATTCGAACCCAGAGCTCTGATACCAAGTTGTCACGCCCCAAACTCCGGGTCACGTGAAACACCCATAAACAACCAAATATAACACCCAACCCGAGAATACACTCTCAAATTAAACCATACATGCTTTGTATATAATCGCCAAACGGCTTACATTACATGGCCCCAACGCTAGAAAAAAATGTTATTGCATACATGTTAAAAAATGAGCATAAAGAAAGACTATAGGTCTTTTGCCCCTCTAGCAACCCCGGATTAACCTGCATGACCGGTACCTAAAGAAAATCAAAATCCCACACCGTGAGCCAAAGCTTAGCAAAAACCAGACAGGCATTTAGTATAAGCTAAACATGTTAGAAAAATGAGGTGCAGTTTTAGACTCTCTTTCGAGCCTTAAAACAGTTTGGAAACAGTTTTAGATCATGACTCATCAGAGCCAGCAAAACAGTTTCATAACAAGGCTCGCACGAGTCCTAAAGATAACAGATATATATGTACATATAGCACATGGAGATATATCTAAGCCGGCTCTACCAAGCCCAACAAGCTACTCATGAAACACATGCACTACGCCCAACACACTACGAACAACACACCCAACACATAACAAATATGCATCACACGCACTATCTTTAAGATCACGTTCCATCTTTGAAACTATGCATATCATCCTAACAGATATCATACTACAGTTAAGGAAAAATAGTAAAAATACATACAAAGGTAACAACTATAGACTCATGTCCATTACCCTAGACCCAAGTCACATAGACTGGCTTGGTAATGACAAGTTCTATACGGAGTTGCAATGACAACGCCATTAACGGAGGCAACCGGCTTAATTTATGAGATAGACCCGAGGGTCTAAAGCACCCACACAACACAAGGATCTTCTCGGGATTTAACCAAAGGACCGCCACCCCATCTATCACGTGTCTTATCGGGTTTTCACTGAAGGACCATCGCTCCATCTATCATGTGTCTTCTCAGGCTTTCACCAAAGGACCACTGTCGCATCTATCACATGTCTTCTCGGGCTTTCACCGAAGGATCACCGCCCCATCTAACATATGTCTTCTCGGACTTTCACCGAAGGATCACCCCCCCATCTATCACATGTCTTCTCGGGCTTTCACCGAAGGACCACCGCTTTCACCGAATGACCACCGCCCCATCTAACATATGTCTTCTAGGGCTTTCACCGAAGGATCACCGCCCCATCAATCACATGTCTTCTCAGTCTTTCACCAAAGGACCACCACCCCATCTAACATATGTCTTCTCAGGCTTTCACCGAAGGAAAGCCGCCCCATCTAACATATGTCACCCATGAAACACACGCAACCCGTGCATCACACACCACGCACGCAACCCGTGCAACACGCACCACGCACGCAACCGATGCAACATACATCACATGCATCCGCTCCTCAGAGTCCACATATACATGCCTATAAAACTATGAGTTTTAAAGCATAAAACCACATTATACATATCGATAACAAGCCATGTATAACTTCACAATTTGTACATAAATAAACTAGAGTTATAGATGCACAAAGCCGGTTATAAATGCACATAGCCATATATAACCCCACATCATAACGCCACCAGTCACATAACCCGACACAACATCACGTGCCTCACACACACGTCATACACTCACCCGAACGACCCGTCCACTCAAGGACAACCAACGATACAGAAAACCAAAACCAAACTCGAAGGTCAACACCACCCAAGCGCTCGAGCGCTCAACCACCGCTCGAGCGGTCCCCAACCGATATAGCACACTACCACAACCCCACTTGAGCGCACAACCACCGCTCAAGCGGTCCCCTACCGACATACATTTCTATCACCACCTCGCTCGATCGGACGACCACCACTCGAGCGGTCACCCACCAACTCAACTCTCGACCACTAGCCCGCTCGAGCGCACAACCATTGCTCGAGTGGTTAACGCTGGGAGGAAACCTAAACTAAGAACCCAACCACGAAAACACTAACACCCGACATTTCCAACTTGGACCCACACACGCCCAACACGGAAACGTGAACCCACACACCCCAAAAAATGAGAAACTTGGTAGAAAGGGCCCACAAGGATGAAAAACAACCTTTTTCCAACATTCGGCCAAAATGGGTGAAAAACGGTTTGGAAATCTTGACATACCTTCACTCTTTTGGTCATAACTTTTTGTACAAAAAGAATTTTAATGTGAGAGAGGTGTCATTGGAAATAAGACTTTCGGGGCTTTCATTTAAGTATAGGAAGGACCCAATTTTGAGTCCGAATGAGGGAGATAACACCAAAATAAAATGGCCCTACGTAGCCAGTCTGCTCGAGTGGACATCGGGCGTTCAAGCAAGCTACAACCCGAGAAAAACCCAGATTTTCCTGTTCTTGGTGTTCTAAGCCCCTTAACTCTCTAACACCCACTATGATGCTTCAAAACACTCATAAACCTACCGATTTACATATAATAAACTCCCACGAACATACACGAACTCAAATCACCAAAGACCATCGAACGAAAAGCTTCAAAACCAGGTTCACCCGACCGAAAACACGGAAAATGCCTTTTTAAACCAAAACCCCATTTTCTTAAAACAAAATCAGATCTACAGCAATCTAACAGTTAAAAACACGCACGATTACATGTAGCACCCTTATAAGACATGAGAGCCTAGGATCCTACCTCGGTGAGTTAAAAACTCAACACCTCCAACCACGTGCAAAATCGAGCCTTGCCGAAATGAAATTTCGTTCGGATGAACGCATAGCCCACCGTGCCAAAAGCAAGGATCTGCTGTTGGATTGTTGAAAATCGAGCCTCAGGCCCCCGAGAACTTAGAGAGAAGGCAGAGAGAAAAAGAAAACTTACTGGAGAAGTTTTAAAAATATCTTTTAAAAATATCTAACTCAAGATATTTATATGTCTCCAAAATATTTTTTTTTAATTTTTTCAAAATTCGCACCGTAACATCCCATGCCGCTGGGAAGCTACGCCGCATGCATATCTATTCCCGATCATATATCAAAAGCATATAAAAACATGCTATCACATAAAAACAAAACACGCGTCAAAAAATGCCGAAAAAGGAAACGGGTTAGGGTCTCACAAAGTCAAGGCCGAATGAGCACGATGAGTTGATTCCAATGTACGTATGAGTCAACACTTCTGCACCTAGACGGGATTCAACTTGTGTCAACACCAACACGCACATTAGTCGACGCCAAATGATCCTTCAGACTCCGGGTTCTAGTGTCGACACTAAAGACAACATGAGTTAACACCTAGACATTAACTGGGAAACTCGAAGTGGGTTGACACCAACAAAGTAATGAGTCAACACTAAGACTTCAAGTCATCCCCCGGACATTAACCCAAATGTGTCGACACTAAAGAGAAAATGAGTCGACATAAAGGCACCCTCTAAAAATAAGCAGTTTGGGTCAACATCAAAATCCCAATAGCCAAAGTCGAATTGTCTTGGTTGACACCAAAGTAATCATGTCAACACCATTTTTTAGTAACCAAGTTTGACGGCCTCGGTCGACACCAAGGCAAAGAAGTGTCGACACCATTTTTCCAATAGCCAAAGTTGATTGGCTGAGTCGACACAAAAGACGATTAGTGTCGACACCAAATTTCTAGTAGCTAAAGTCATTCATCTGAGACGACACCAATGAAGACACGAATCGACACCATGAGCAGACTATGAAGCCTTGAGTCAACACGAACTCTTATATGAGTCGATACCAAGGTCCCAACTAGAAAACTGAAGTAATAAAAGGGTCGACACCAAATGTACCATGAGTCGACACCACAGTGTGGGTGAGAAAAATATAAAATTTTGGTCGACACCAACGATTTATTGAGTCGACATGTTTTTCTGAGAACCAAGGCCAAGACAAGCTTATGTCAACACCAAGGAGTTTTGTGTCGACACCTACGATAGATTTCAAAAGTGCGCTGGTTCAAATGGTAACATTTTCAGAAGCATTAATTACCTTCACCAACCACCAACGATTATTTACTTCGGTGAGCTATATAAGGAGTAAATGTCATAGCTTCAAACTTTTGGATTACTATTCTATTGATTGCATTGAAAGCTTTTATCCTTATCTTAGAGCATTTACTGCTATATTTACTCCTCCTGCTAAATACTCTCACTTTCTTGATCATTTATTAGCAAATCATTGTAAGAAGAGATTGTTTGTGAATCTCTTAATCATTCTCATTTATTATAAATGGTGAGTTACCTTTGCAATCTTATAAGAGAGTGAGCTAACTTCTTCAAGAAGATCTGAAGAGAGTTTAGAAAAATAGTGAGTGTTTGTAGAAACTTCTTCATGTGGAAAGGCTTTTGAATGCGCCTGTAAAGCATTCAGTTATAGTGTAAACTCTCAAGGGGAGTCTTGAGGAGTGCGCGTAGATTTAAAAAAAATTGAACCACTATAAATCTTGGTGTCTGATTTTACTTTCTCTCTCAAACCTCTTTAATTTCACTATTGTTAATTCTCTGCTATATTTGTTTTATGGAATTAAAAGAATTTTTAAAAAGTTTTTCAAATTGTTATTATTATTTTAAAACCCACTTCACCCTCTCTTGGGTTGCCTAGAACTAACAATTGGTATTAGAGTTTGATATCTTGTTTAGTGACTTAACAGTCAAACAGGATCCATGGCAACAAGTATTAGAACAGTTCATGTGAGACCCTGACCCGTTTTCTTTTTTCGACGTTTTTGAACGCGCGTTACATGTTTTCGTTTGAGCAAGTTTTTATCGCTTTTGATGCATGATCAGGCTTAGAAATGCATGCGGGGAAGGTTCCCGGGGCCGTGGGTCGTTGTGGTGCGATTCTCGAAAATTTTCAAAAAAAAAAAAGATATTTTGGAAGCCTATAAATATCTAGAGTTCGATATTTTCAAAATATTTTTTTCAAAACTTTTCCAGTAAGTTTTTCAATCTCTCTCTGCCTTCTCTCTAAGTTCTCGGGGACCCGGGGCTTGGTTTTCAACGATCCAACAGCGGATCCTTGCTTTTGGCGTCGTGGGATATGCAACCATCCGATCAGAATTTGATTTCGACGAAGCTCGATTTTGCACGTGGTTCGAGGTGTCGAGTTTTGAACTCACCGAGGTAGGATTCTAGACCTGTATGTGTTATAAGGGTGCTATGGGTAATCGGGTGTCTTGTTACCGGTCGAATTGTTGTAGATCTGATTTTCTGTAAAGTTGGGTTTTTTGGTTAAAAATTAGATTTTTCTTGATTTCGGTGGATGGAATCGGGTGTCGGGAGTTTCTTTTGAGATCTTGGTGTTAGGCCTAGGCATGTAGATGTTCCCGGATGTTGTTTTGGAGTTTCGAGGTTTCGATTCGAGGTTTGGAGGGCTAAACCCGTAGCTTAAAAACGATTTTTGGGTGAGTTCGGTCGACTGAACTCATAGGTTCAGTCGACTGGATCTTGGTTTTTGGGTTCGGTCGACTGGACCGAGGGGTTCGGTCGACTGAACTGGGCTTTGGTGCATTTTGGCTTATCTAATGTGGTCTTCGGTCGACTGAGGGCTTAGGTTCAGTCGACTGAACCTGGGTAGCTTTGCTTTGATGGTTTTGCTTGGGTTTTGGTTTCCGATTGGCGTCCTATGGTATTCAATTGATTGATTTATGGGAATTGATCGATTCAAATACCTGTGGATTCCTTTTGGGGTTTAGTTAATGGCGTTGTGGTTTCGGGGGTCGTGTGGTGGTTCGGGGTGTTTATGTGATGCCGTCCTTAGGTGTGACGTGCTCGGTTGGTTTCGAGTTTATGGCACGGTTGTGTGAGTGCCGGTTATGTGCGCGACGTGTGGGTTCGTGGTTTGGTTTAAAGTGGGGTTCTGGTGAAAATTGTCTCGTGGGAGGTTCAGGTGTTGATCTCTGGATTAGGTGTTGGTTGTTCCTGTGTGTGGACGGGTCCCAGTTTGTGGATGGGTTGTTCCGTTATCGAATGACGGGTATGTGGCTTGTGATGTGTTATCGGGTTATATGGTTATGTGCATTTATAACTATTTATTCATGTACGAATTACGTGGTATGATATCTTATGTGTATCGTGGTTACATGTTGTAGAACTTAGAATTTTATTAGGCATGGATGTGATGGATCTGTGGGGCACATGCATGTGGTTTCCTAGCATGGTTTCCTAGAGTGTCTAAACCTGCACTTCGATTTCCTAGCATGTTTTGTTTATATTGCATGCTTGTCTACTTTCTGCTGAGTTTTGGCTCACTGTGTGAGATTTTTTATTTTTCTTCAGGTACCGGTCACGCTGGTTGATCTGGAGGTGCCGAAGGTGGTGGAAGAGTGTAGCCTTCCTTTTGTTAGCCTTGTTACATATATGTTGTAACATGTTTTCTCAGCGTTGGAGTCTTGTAATGTATGTCATTTGGCGCTTATATACAATGCATGTATGGATTATTTTGAGAGTGTATTCTCGGTTGGGTATCATGTTTGGTTGTTTATAGGTGTTTCACGTGGCCCGGAGTTTGGGGCGTGAAAACTTGGTATCAGAGCTCTGGGTTCGAATACTTATGAGCCGTGGGAAGAGGTTGCATCACCATGTGAGGTTGATTGCGTGTGCTTGGTTGCATGTGTTTAGATGTTTTGATAACATGGACGTGATAGCATGTGGGTCATATGTGAATGACGTGTATATGTGAGTATGGGGGTTGAATCTTAGGAGTGATAGTCCTGCCTTTGGGCGTTTGGATTAATAAACTTGGGAGCCAAGTTAGAAACGCGTATAGGAGACCTGATTTCTATCAGGGAGTCTTAGTAGGTTATCTAGATTGACGTATCATTCTTATTGGTTCTCCTCGGTATGTGTGGTCGTCTAGCATGAACCTATGTGGCTATGTGTTAGCATGCTTATGTGGTTAAGCGTTTATGTTCATGCTATGTACTGCATCTTATATGTCGTTTTCTTTCATATAGACGTGATGTCAGCGAGACGAGGGCGAGGCCGTGGTCGAGGCCATGGCCGTGCTGTTGGCCAAGGGGATGTTCCTGTCCCCAATGTTGGGGATGCTAACGCTCCCCAAGGACCTATTGACATGGTAGCGTTGTTATGAGCGCTAGTGGGTTCCATCAGCCAGCTGGTTGAGACCTCTAAAGGCGAGGCTGCTAGGGATAGGGTGCCTGAGGCGAGGGCTACAGTGGTGATGCGGGAGTTTAGACGCATGGATCCACCTACCTTTTCCGGAGATCCTGATCCTATTGTGGCGACGGAGTGGTTGGAGTTGACGATGCGGATCCTTGACACACTATAGATTGTGGAGGATGAGTTGCGGGTTTCTTTTGCCACCTTTCAGCTGAGGGGTGCTGCTCACGCTTGGTGGAAATATGCCAAGATTATTGCAGGAGTTACTTGGGCAGCTTTTACAGGAGTGTTTCTGGAGAAATACTTTTTAGCTTCGAGGAGAGATTTGTACAGGGAGGAATTCTACACTATTACCCAGGGATAATGGATGTCATGCAGTATGAGTCCAGGTTGACATGCTTGTCCCGATTTGCACATGAGTTGGTGAGCACAGACGAGCTACGTTCTATGAGGTTTGAGGGGGTTCTAAGACCCGCGATCAGGGAGCGTGTGGTAGCGATGGGGGTTCGTGTGTTCACAGAGCTGGTAGAGGCAGTAGCGAGGGTGGAGAACACCATGATTGAGATCCGAGCTTCTAGGGAGGCCAGGATACCGTTGGGCGGAGCAGAGGCGCAGACAGCTGGGCGTTCCAGCAAGAGGCAGAGGTCCTCTAGTCCCAGTTTTCATCCATCTGGATCACAGCAGTTCTCTGCACCATCACCATCAGTAGATTCATCGGGGAGGCCAGAGCAGAGGGAGGTCAGATGTTTTCGATGTGGACAGCTGGGGCATCGTGTACCAGATTACCCACAGTCGAGGCAGTCTCGGGACCCACAGTTGTGGCAGGCTTAAAGTTCCATACAGGATTAGTCGCAGGGGACGGAGTTGCCAGTTTGTTACAGATGTGGTCAGACTAGACACATTCGCAGGACTTATCCCTAGAGGGAGGATGCGCCGAGCATGGCTGGTACGCCAGAGGGTTTGTATGTGCAGGATCGACAGCAACATCCAGCAGTTCTGACTTCCGGAGTGATGATAGGTGGGGGTACATCAGTTCAGCCAGTGCGGCAGCCGACAGCGCCGAGTTATGGCGGACAGGACAGGGTGGGGTTGCCCCGAGTGTATTCTCTTGCAGCTCGCGGTTCATCTAGGGCACCGGTCATGTCGGAGGATGCTGATATGCCTTCAGCGAGCAGAGGTACTTTTTGAGTATACAGATTACGGGTCAGATTCTTCATTGCATCTGTTTGGGATTGGTTATGGATCCCGTGGATGGTGTGCTGTGTTGAGGCAGCGGTTGGTGAGGATGTGAGGTTGGGAGTGTTGTAGATCCCGTGTCTGTGAGATAGTTGGCCATTGTATAGGATGCCAGACCTTATTTGATTATATCCTAGGAATGATTTGGCTGACCATCTCGTGTGCTTGTGTCAGTTGCGATTGAAGGTTTGTTGTTTTGATCTTATGTTGAATTTCGAGGACGAAATTCCTTTAAGGGGGTAGAATTGTGAGACCTTGACCCGTTTTCTTTTTTCGGCATTTTCGAATGCGCATTACATGTTTTTGTTTGAGTATGTTTTTATCGCTTTTGATGCATAATCGGGCTTAGATATGCATGCGGGGTAGGTTCCCGGGGCCGTGGCCTGTTGTGGTGCGATTCTCAAAATATTTCAAAAAAAAAACAAGTTCGGTGGATGGAATCGGGTGCTGGGAGTTTTTTTTGAGGTCTTGGTGTTAGGCCTAGGCATGTAGATGATCCCGGATGTTGTTTTGGAGTTTCAAGGCTTCGATTCGAGGTTTGAAGGACTGAACCCGTAGCTTAAAAATGGTTTCTGGATGAGTTCGATCGACTGAACTCATAGGTTCAGTCGACTGGATCTTGTTTTTGGGTTCGGTCAACTGGACCGAGGGGTTCGGTCTACTAAACTGGACCTTGGTGCGTTTTGAAGGTACCGGTCACGCTGGTTGATCTGGAGGTGCCGGAGGAGCTGGAAGAGTGTAGTCTTCCTTTTGTTAGCCTTATTACATATATGTTGTAACATGTTTTCTCGGTGTTGGAGCCTTGTAATGTATGCCGTTTGGCGCTTATATACAATGCATGTATGATTTATTTTGAGAGTGTATTCTCGATTGGGTATCATGTTTGGTTGTTTATAGGTATTTCACGTAGCCCGGAGTTTGGGGCGTGACAGTTCAACCTGTAGGTCAGTCCACCAATAGACCTCCCTTGTTCAATGAAACAAATTACAATTATTGGAAAGCCAAGATGAGGATTTACATCCAGGTTGTTGAATATAACCTATGGAGGGTCATCTAAATGGCCCTAGAAGGCCTACCACAGTGCCAGAAGGGGTAACCATCCCTATGCCTGAATATGAGGGTTCGAAGCTGACATTAGAGAGATACAAAAAAAATGCCAAGGCCATGAACCTGTTGTTAGGGTTGTATACTGTAAACCACGAATTTTATTTTAGTTTTAGTATATAATTTTATTTTAATAAAATTAATTTTTTATTTTATGAGAATCTTTATGAGCAATGTATGCAATAGCATTTCTTTAATGTTATGCATGAATATTCTTTATTCTGTACAATATTTAATCTGGTGTGTAGAGTACGGCTTGCACACAGAAGACCAGTTTTTAGATTTTTGCACAATATAAGTATTTGTTCACAATTTAGATAGAAATGGACATACTATCGATACGACTATAGCACAGAGTTTTAGTAAGCCTGTCTTAGTTACGGAAAATAGATAATAGCATCGTCTATTATTTCGATTCTCTGTGCTAGTACACTTTGTGTAGATTGAACGGGATCCATTGGGGTAGTTAATTTTATACTAACTATATAAATTAATTTACATCTCAAGGTTATTATGAGAGTGCTTATACTCTTAATTCTGAAATAATTATTGATTTGTGTATATTTAATATTTGTTGTTTTGACTTATTAGAAGGTGCAATCTTATATGGATCTATATTCTCAATGGATTAGACAGCAGTATTAATTATATGGTAAATATTAATTATTGACGAAATTCACGTCTCGATAGATCGGGATTGACGATACTCCTTTAAGGAAGCTTATAAGTTTTGACCGGGCCAAACGCCACTGGTGGATTTGATTATCCAACAGTCAAATAAGTTAAACTTAAGGGTTTAAGAAATTTTAAGATGCCGATAAATTAAATTTTTGGTAATTAAATTTAATTGACAGGTATTAAAAATCTTAACGTGGGAAGAAATATTATGCATTTAATAACACGATCTTAATGCAAGATAGTCTTGAGATTATGGCTTAGAGTGCAATTATAGTTCTTTAGTGGTGTGAACTGTAATTTAGTATTTTATGAAAATTCTAAAAACCGTTGTAAAGTTTTCATAATTACAAATACCGCTGAGAGGTTTGCTTAATTGCAGAAACTGCTTGATACGTATCTAGGTTACATTAGAAATCTTTGTCATAATTACTCCATAGGTCCCTACTGTAGCCCCCCTCTAAATATGCGGGTAGGCTGAACCAAATTTATAACTTCTCTTCAAGGGTAAAGCTAATTAGGTTCTGCCAATACCAGTTCTCGAAAGATCGTAGCCCACGCTACGTTTAGGAATTGCATAAGGGAATACAGTAGAAGGTTTGATAGGAGCTTCAACTAGGGAATCAAGTTGGAGAATCAACTGAAAGGTATTCTTCTAAATTAACTGTAGTTGCACGGGTTTTTATTTTGATCGTTTGACATCAAAAATTTTATCTAGAGCCCGTTTTTGCGATGGCCAGTCTAGTTATTTTTATCGAAAAATCGTGCACAAAAATAATAATTTTGACAATTTTGCCTCCAAAATTGGTATCAAAGCAGTTTTGTTTTTTGTTTATTGTTTTTCGAGGGATCGGGTAGATTTAGAATTGTGCTAACTTTAGTTTACTAGCGTTCTATTCTCAGTTTTATGATCATCTTTTTATTCATGTTTGATTGAATGGTTTGGATGATGATTAAAGTTATTTTTTTAATCACGAGAGTTGATCGTGATAGTTTAAGATTTTTTAGATCGAATGCAAGTTTACGGGATATAGATTTTCGATATAATAGCTATTATTTATTTTTAAATATTAGTTTAAAATATTTAAGAATAGGTTGAATATCCAAGAACACAAAGAACAAGCAGCGGCACCGGCGGTGGTTTCGGGAGTTATGGGCCACGGATCGCGGTAGTTTTTTCATGGATTTTTTGACATTTTTCCATCAAATTTTCCTGCAGTTTTTATTCTTAAAATAGTATTAAAACAGGTCCCAAAATATAAAAAAAAAATCTGGCACAAAACAGCCCACCGGTAGAACCACCGGCGGCGGTTTGGGGCCTTTTTTCGATGGTTTTTTGCGTTGTTTTTAGGATTGGTGTTGAGAAATTTTTTTTCCATAAAATAGAAGTGAAATAATATTGGATGATAGTCCAAAAAGATGAAAAAATAGCATAAAAATAGGCGGCAAAAAGCAGGGCTGGTGGCGGCCACAAGCGGCGCTACAAGGGGCTATTTGGGGCTGTTTTTTTAGGCTTTTTGAGACTATTTTTGAGGTGTTCTTCAAAGAAACATGTTTTTGGATATCAGTACTATTTTTTAGAAAAAATGAAATCCAAAAACACCACGGGAAAAAGCCCAAACAGGCAGCTGAAGCTGGCTGCGCTAGGCTATTTCGTGGCTTTTCGATGGCTATTTTCCAGGCTATTTTCGGTCTGATTTTTTTACAAAAAATAGTATTTTTCGATAGCTATTTTTCAAAAAAAAATGGCATCGAAAATGGAGCTCGGTAGTGGCGACAAAAGTAGCCTGAATGTGGCGGCATGGGCGGCACCGGCAGTGTGTTAGTGGCCGGCGGTGGTGGTGGCTGGTCTGACTATCTTGAATTGTGTTTTTTGATATGTTTTAATCATGATGTGATATATTTGTATATCACTACAAATCCGAGAGTTCTAATACAGTCGAGATGCAAGAAACTGATTCAGAAAATGATTCTTACAGCTTATCTTCAACAAGATACTAAAACTCTTTAGAATTTTGATTTTCGATCATAAATCGGGATATATACATATCTTTGATTTATAATTATATGAAGTATGTGGATAATGCATATCTATTTTATGTTTTTTTGTTAATTTAATTAATTCAAAAAATTCGATTTTAGTTAAATATTTTGTAAAGAAAAATAAAATGATTTTTTTTAATTCAATGGAAAAACTTTAGATATTTTATTTTTTTACAAAACATCACATTTAAGATAATTTTTTATTAAATTGGATATATTATAAAAAAGTAAAAATTAATTTTGAATTTTAAATTAATTAAATAAAAAAATATTTAATCCAAATAAATTATTATTTTCGAAAAATGTGTAACTCAAATAAAATAATTGAATACCTTTAATCACTACTTTAACTGAAAAGTAACAGGAAAAACTATGCATTCATCGAATTTTATTTGTTACGCATTAAAACACGAAAAGATGATTTGGCAAATCGAAATCTTTGAAATCGTGTACACTGAAAGAAATTTTGGACTCCTTCAGATCGTGTAATTTTCGAAATTAACAAATTTATTTTAATTAGATGGATTTTTATAACCCTAAAAATTATTTTAAAAATCTAAGTAGGAAAATAAATTTTTCACAGATAAATCCCACGTCTCCATCACCAGTTTGTAGGCGATATAATTAAATCTTACTTGTTGACAGTAAGGCATTTCTTCTCATCGGACAGATTAATTGCAGTATCGCTAGTATAAACCTTCTTTAGGGATAATTCTAGATAATTGTTAGTGTGGATCACTTTTACATCTGAAAGGTTCATTACGAAGCAATTGATTTGAAATTAGGTGATGGTTAACACTTAACTGTATATAATAGTATTCTCTTTATCCGAGTCACTACTATTATCTACTAGACCGAAACTATGTCAGCTATTTAATTTTACTTGACATGGTCAGTTGGCTAGATATAAAATTAATAGGAGTTAGCCTATCTGGACAAACGATAAAAAGTAGACGTCCTCCCATCGAGACATGCTATTCACAGGGTAGCTGGCTGCTGTGAATTTTTTTTAAAATGGTAGAGAGCATTAAATTAAAATAAATTCAAAATTTTACTCGTCATAATTAATGGTTATTTTTAATTATGTGATTCTCAAGATTAAAATGACTTTTAATCTACACGCTTCAATACTAAAAGAAAACAAACTTACAAGACCGAACTATGTTGACTGAAAAAGAAATTTAGACATTGTCTTAACTGCAAAGGACTATAAGTTTGTGTTAATTGAGATATGTCTGTTAGGGTTAGTATACTGAAAACTATGTTTTTAATATTTAATTTTATTTTAATAAAATTATTTTTCTATTTTATGAGAATCATTATGAGCAATGTATGTATATCATTTTTTTGATATGCATGGATGTCCAATATTCTGTATAGTATTTAATCTGGTGTG
>JAULJZ010017954.1:0-15938 GCA_032270985.1 Heliamphora pulchella
AAAGAATTGAAGCTAACAACCATTCAAACCCAAAATCAAAGCAACTGAACTCTCTTTCGACACCCTCGGACGTACACAAGCCCAATACTACCAACAAAACCTCGAAAAGAACCCTCAAACCCCGGTTCCATCCAACCGAAATCGATTAAAAATGATTTTAAACCCAAAACCCGATTTATTGAAACATAAACCACTTTTTCATGCATTTCAATACGGTAAAAATACACACGATTACACGTAGCACCCTTATACAACATGAGAGTCTAGGATTCTACCTCGTTAAGTCAAAAACTCGACGCCTCGATCCACGTGTAAAATTAAACTTTGTCAGAATAAAATTTCGCCTGGATGAACGCGTAGCCCACTGTGTCAATAGTAAGGATCCGCTGTTGTATCGTCGAAAATCGAGCTCTGAGTCCCTGACAAGTTAAAGAGAAGGCAGAGAAAAAAAATAGTTTGTAAGTTTTGAAAATATCTAACGCGAGATATTTATAAACCGTGAAAATATCTTCTTCTTTTTTTTTTTTGAAATTCGCACCACCACACCTAACGACCTAAGAACCAACCCCACATGCATATTTAACCCGAATGTGCATAAAAACGCATATGAACATACTAAAACAAAAACGATAAATGCGTATCGAAAAACGCCAAAAAAAAATAGGTCAGGGTCTCACAACTATACCCCTCTTAAAGGCATCTTTAATTAGGCATTCACCTGAAAATCATATTTAGTAATTCGAATTTACTATAGAACTTTATATAAACTCTCTTATGTATGAAATCTTCTATGAAAACTCCTAAAGACCATTTACTCTAGAAAATAAAAAATGTATATATTTAAGTATATAAATATTTTGTCATGTCCCGGTATACTTAAAATGAGAATTGGATTAACCAACTTTTAGACACATACATGTACCAGAGACCTATGTGAGTCCACATAACGTAAAATACAACTTAAGTTGCTCAAATTTTTGTTGGAACCATGTAAATTTTGTCAGGTTTTTCATTCGAACGATCTATTTTATTCACATGATTTGGAAAGTTTATTTTAATCAAACATGACTTATAATATATGGGAAAATAATTTTGGCACTCCCTTTTTGTATCCATGCACTCCTTTTTTTGTTTATTAGTTTGTGAATTTACAAAACTATCCTTGTTTTTTTTCCTAGAAGTGTATTGCATTGAAGTATAGTTTGTAATTTCACATGTTAAAATGCAGTAAATGAAATAAATTTTTTTACAAAGGAGAAGTGTGAGAATCATTTCCGTAATCTATTTGAATAATCAATCTGGGTATGCAAGTTAAAATGACAACTGGGATAATCATCCACACAACGCAAGGCCTAAATATGACGGTCATGCGAGGAAGGATTACACCAGTATTAGTGCCTTCGTTGGAAATACCAATATTAAAAGTTGACAATTCCATGAGCCTTTCTGGAGTAGATAAAGGTGAAGTTTCTCCTGCTCATTCGTAATTACCATTGCTTTGCGACATTTAAGCCGCACACCACCAGATGCTATTGTCGAGAAGGAAGAAATAATGAAGCCAACATCAAGTTTGTAATATGTGGGGAATTGATTCATGTACTACCACCTATATGGTCTTTGTATTTGAGTGGGTTCAACATATCTTTTCTTTGATCAATGCTTTCAACCTTTCCTTTTACGCGATCATTTGTGAAAAATCTTAAATGTAACTAGAAAAGAATGAAGAAGAAGATAAAACTCTAGGAGGGTGAATGAAAACTTATCTTCACTTTAAGCCTAAGAAGCCTAAGTTATCTAATGGAGACATTTTAATTGAATTTCTTGGACTCCTCAAAAAGTCAATACTCGAGGAGATAACTTAGATTTAAAGTGAGCATAAGTTAAACTGAAAATGTGGTTACTAAAAATACTTTTAAGTCTTTATAAGACAACTTAGATTTAAAGCAAATTTAAGTTAAACTGAAAGTGCGGTAAACTAAAAATCCTTTCAAGTTAAAATTGAAAGTATTTTTGGTAAGCACACTTTTAAGTGTACATTTTTTTATTTTTTATTGGTTGATTTAGTATATTATATTCAATTAGCTTAATTAAAAAAGTCCTGTTTAGCAAAAACACTTTCAAAGAAAACATTATTGCTAACAGCGCTTTTATGTATATTGGGAATAAAATTTAAAAATTACTATTTTGTTAATAAAGTATTAAAACCAATGTACAAATGTCAATGAGTCAAGGGTTGCAGATTTTTTATTTTATTTTGTCCTGTACGGTGGTGCTTGGGAAAACTTATTGAAAATGGTTTTTGTCATATTTTCTAAAACTCATATTTTGATTTTAACCAACTAATCACATAACATAGTTATATTTGGCCTTTTCTTTTGTTAGGGGCCTCTTTTGTCTTTAGGATTTTTAATTTTTTTACATAATTTTTTCTAAATTTTTTAGTTTCTCGTGATGAAATTAATCAATAAAGTTTATCCGTTTAGGATAAAATTGAAAAAATTCATTAAAAACAAAACCAAAAAAATCACTAAAATGTCATTAACTGGTTTTTTTAAAAAAATGAGAATTAGTGATAAATCCAATTTCTAAGGTTTGTTTGGTCTTTAAGTCAAATTCATATTTTTTAAAGTATCAGGTCCATTATTTTAAAAGTTTTTTAATGAGAGACTTAGCTTTTTGTGGGTAAACTTTTTTGGAACAAAAATACCTTTATTTTTAAAAATTTAAGGCGTGTATCATGCAATAAGATCGATCTGGATTGCGATTGTTTGTGATATTTGTTTCTGGTTTTGATTTTTGTTTTGTGACAAATTTGTTTTTTCTCTATCGCGATGGTCAGTAGATGTGATCATTGACTGTTGGGATAAGTTTGCTATCATTGGTAGTTGTTATCAGCTTTTTGATAAGATTGGAGCACGCAATCTTCATTACATCATAAAATATTTTTTATTGGTTGATTAATAAATGATAATTAATTAAATAAATAAATAAAATTATTTTTAGAATTAATTAGTGATTAGTTCTATTTTTAAGAATTGTTTAAAAATACGTCATATCATAAGTTTTTTAGTAGAATAAGTCTTACTATTTTAAATTTAAATAACATATGGGCACTTTTACCCCTGCCTATGGTTTTGCCATGAATCATTAATGGCCATTTCTCCTAATGCATTTCTCTCTCTGTGATTGACGAAAAACTGTAAAACTAGTTCTTCTTCGGCATTGAGACCTGGCCGTCGATCCTCCTCCTTGTCGCTGTCGTCACTCCTCATTCTCATCCTTGCCGCCATCATCCAGCCTCCTCCTCCTTATCCATAACTGTCGATCACTAGATCTAGACCACCGACTCCAGATCTAAACCATAAATTACCCTGCCACCGCTCCACCTCTTCACCGCTGCCGTCGCTCCTCCTCCTCCATCACTGTCGACCACCAGATCTGAACCACCGACTCTAAAACTGGACCATGGATCACCCATGTTGTTGCTCCTTCTCCTCCTTATCACCGTCACTACCACTCCTCCTCCTCCACCTCCTCCATCATCGCTGATCACCAAATTTGGCCCACCAACTCTAGATCTCGTCGTCGCTGCCACTCCTTCTGCTCCTCGCTACCGCTGACCACCAGATCTGGACCATCAACACCAAATCTCGCCACAATTGCCACTCCTCCTCCATCACCGACGTCGCCCCTTTCAGATCTCGCCATCGACATTGCTGCACTTTCTTCCCCTTCCCCTATGAGCTTGTATGGGATACTGAATTTCTTCTCTCTCTCTCTCCCACTCTCTATAACTGAGAGATTTTTCTTGTAACTGAGAAATTTCACAGTTTAATTTTCTCAAGAAAATTTATCAATAAACTTAAATTAAGAAATTCTTCAATTAAATGCCATGAGAAATTTCTCGACAAAGTTCAATTGATAAATTTCTCAATTAAATGCTATGAGAAAATTCTTTCTCAGTTAAATGCAATGAAAAATTTTCTTGAGAAAATTAAACTGATAAATTTCTTAGTTAAATGGAATGAAAAATTTCTCCAGAATTTTAAACTGATAAATTTCCCAGTTAAATAAAAAGAGAAAGAACCGCCTTCTTCTTCTCCTTCCTCTGAAATTCTAACCCTTCGACGACGTCACTGGAGAAGAAGAGGGAGATCGATGGCAGAGAAGAAGGAGAAGATCGCTAGAGAAGAAGAAAAAGGTCAACACCGGAGAAGGAGGAGGAGATCGGCATTAGAAAAGGAGTAGATCGCCAGAGAAGAAAGAGTAGCCAGCGTCGGCGCATGAGAAGGAGTCGCCGGTGCCAAAGAAGAAGATTGGAACAGCGGCAGGGCTGGAAAAAATCTATTTAAAACTAAGTTAGGGATAGTTTTGGAATTCTAAACTAGTTTGGAACTCAATTTATTAAAATTTGTTAGATGGGACTAGTCCTTTTATAATTTTGTAAATTAGAATTGCTGCCAAAATCACCCTAGTTTTTAATGTTGAATTTAGTAGGAAATCTCATCCTCGTCCTAAATATGATACAACTAAAGCAATTGGCTTAATCATAGATCCTATTTGGCAAACAAAATACCAAATTATGAAAAAGGGTGTGACTCCTTTCAAATTTTCAAATAATTGGAGGGATCTCTATTTTTTGTAGTGCCTAAGTTGGGACTGCTTCAATGATTCGAAACGTTCATGTTGTAGTGTTCTTCGAGAAATTCATCTCTGCAAAAAAATTATAACATATATTTTCAAGAGTATATCGTTTATTTTTTTGGACGATCGATCTCCGATCAATTAAATTTGTGAGACCTGAGATTATTTTTTGACGTTTTGTGATGTGTGTTTATCTTATTTGTTTCAGTATGTTTCTATGCGTTTTGATTAATGATTGGGATTTAGATATGCATGTAGGGTTGGGTCCTGGGGCTGTAGGGCGTTGTGATGCGCGTTTAAAAAAAAGAGAGATTTTTTTGTAGTTTATAAATATCTAGCTTTAGTTATTTTGGAAATGATATTTTCATAATTTCTTGGCTAAGTTTTTTTTTTCTTTCCAATCGAAGCTCTGCCTTTTCTCTAACTTCTCGAGGGCTCGGAGCTAGGTTTTCGATGATCTAACAGCAGATCCTTAGTATCCCCGTGATGGTCTACGCATTCATCCGAACGGAATTTTATTCCAACGAAGTTTCTTTTTGCATGTGGTTTAAGGCGTCGAGTTTTTGACTCAACGAGATAGGATCCTAGACTCTCATGTCTTATAAGGGCGCTACGTGTAATCGTGTGTATTTTTACCGGTTAAAAATGTATGAAAAATCGATTTATGTTTCGATAAATTGAGTTTTTGTATAAAATCATTTTTTGGTTTATTTCGGTTGGATGAAATTGAGTTTCGAGTGTTTCTCTCAAGGTTTTGTGATAGTTCTAGGCTTGTGTATGTCCGTGGGTTGTAGAAAGAGTGTTTGGCCAGTTTAATTTGGCACTAAGAAGTTTTTTCCGTCGCTATAGTTTGCTTTCCGTCGTCGTTCAGTCATCTGGTTTGAAAATGTGAATCTATTGCTTTTGTGTTAACACTTTTGCTGTTTGTGTCGACACTTCTGCTGTTGGTATTGGCACCTTTTCTTTTTGTTTGTGTCGTCTATGCTGTGATTGTTTTGTGTCGATACCTTTTCTGTTTGTGTTGACACTTTCGTTGTTGGTGTCGACTCTTCTTTTTTTTTCTGCTTGTGTTGACTACACTGCTGTTGTTTTGTGTTGACACTTTTTCTGTTTATGTCGACACTTTTGCTGTTTATGTTGACACCTTTTCCATTTGTGTCAACACTTTCGTTGTTTGTGTTGACCCGTTTTCTTTTGGTCATGTTGGGGCCTTAGAGGTTTCTTTTGGTTGTGTAGTGGCCTTTCAGTCGATTAGGTTATAGGGCTCAATCGACTGCTCTCCTTAAGTGGTTTTTCAGTTGATTGAATTATGGGGTCCTGTCTACAGAAGCCATGGAGAGGGATGTTGGTCATTTCATGCGGGGTGTTGGTGCACGGTTGTGTGCATGGTGGTTAGTGCATCGTTGGGTGCAAGACGCGTTGGGTCCGATGTACTTTTCTAGAAAGGGATTTTGGGAGAAAGCTGGGATTTTGTGAAAACGTTTGTAAAACCATGTTGTGGGAGGTTTGGTGTTGCCCTTCGGGTTAGGTTTTGATTTTCTGCGTTGTTGGTTGTCCGAGTGCGAGGACGGGTTGTCCAGGTGAGTGGACGTCAGGTTGTGTGGCATGTGGTGCCGTTATGTAAAATGGAGTGTTTTTACGTGGTTTATGCTTAAAACTCTAGTTTTATTCATGCATGTGGCGAGATGTATATTAGTTGGGACTGTCGTCCTTTGGTGAAAGCCTGAGAATTACATTCGATAGGTTTGCGGGTCTTCAGTGACAGACCGAAAAGGTATTTTAGATGGAACTGTGGTCCTTCGGTGAAAGCTCGAGATGTGCTTTGTAACAACCCGACTCAAATCCTATAATTAGCGACGGATAGATAATGAAAACCTATGTTACTACATAAACAAAGAAAACCCTAAGTAACTCGAAAACCCTAAATTTAACCCGAAAACCTTAGAAAAGATCAAATACTGTGAGGCAAAACTCTAACACTTAGAAAAGTCTTGGAATAGCTTAAATTAAGTAAATAACATAAAATATTAAATTAAAAATAAAAAATTTTCATAATTAAGGTGAAATGGCCATTTTACCCTTAGTACAGTAAAAAGTTCTAAAAATCTAAAATTGAACACATGGACGCCCAAAATCAAGTATTTATATATAATTAATTAATAAAATAAAAAATAACAACAAAAATAACTAAATTTCCCTTGCATGGCCGGCCACTTAGGAGAATGTGCTCAAAAAGCTAATTTTTTGCCTTTCTAAGTTTAAAAATGAGAAAAAAATGTATAAATTAAGCATTATTTTGACCCAATATTTTTTATACAAGTAATATATATACTAATATAATAATATAGGTCAACAAAAATAAATAAATAATTATTTAAAATCTCTACACAATAAATAAGTCCAAAAAGCCAATTCTAGTCAAACTAGCTTAATTTAACTTAAAAGTCTACATTTATTTAATTAATTACTATCAAAGTTATTATAAATCATGAAAAGACCAAATTAATTATATATACATTAATATAATATGTTTTAGTAGGTCTAGATACCAAAATGGTACATAAAATTAATATTGTATGCATTTTTTTCTTCAAAAAATGATACAAAAATATAATTTAAAATCCAAATTAATTACCAAATCAGCTTTTTAGTCTCCCAAACAATCAACCAATATACTTGCATGTACTTGCATGTGTATGTTTTATAGTTTTATGGCTTGTTTATATTCTGAAGTTTTGGTTTATAAGAGTTTATGACATGTACGCAAAGAGAACACAACAAAAATGCACACAACACAAGTAAAGCAACCAAAATCCTAAGTTATCTGATTTTCTGGGCTTATCAAGATACTGTCACTAACTTTAAAACATTATAACTAATTGTAAAAAATTAATCTTAAAATAATTTTTATGTCCAGACCTAGCTTATTGAGTTATCTTTCATGAAAAATTGGTTTGAGGTGATTTCGTTGGGTAGAACTCTAGATATCTCATTTTTGCTAAAGAGTCTTAGATCTTGACCACTCTGAATTACAAACCTAAAAACTCTAAGTTAGAGTGAGAATTGAGTTTAAGTCAAAACATAAAACTTGTAAAGGACATATTTATCTTTTTGTCCACCAAACATGAGCCAAACATATCAAGTCTTGATAGGTCAAAAGCCTTCCCAAAGTCACTATTAAGGTTTAGTGACTGACAAACCTCTTTGTCACACATTTTTATGAGATCCAAAACCAAAGTTTTTACAAGCCAAATCCAAAAGTGGTAAACATGAAAAACGTAGCTAACATATTAAACTAATAACTGAGCAAAAGGAAGCTTAAAATACCCTCGAATGATACCCCAAAGATTTTGATCATTCTCTATTAGAAACACATTCTGTAGACCCTTTTAGGGTTGACTGAACCTTTTTTTTATAAATTGGCCAAATTCTCAAACGTTTTCCAAATAACTTGCCTTAGCACAAAACATAAAACTTGTAGGAAACACCTTAAACTAAAATCTCACCAAACATCAGACCTAGAGCCCTTGAATTGATGCCCTAAAACAGTGGCCAGCAGAGGCCTAATTTCTGTGTTTTTTTTCTGCAAAATGCTGAACGATTTTTACTTAAATAAACTAAATGACTCCCGTGCCCTAGGAATTAACCTTAGTGATAAACATGAAAGTTGTAGAAAATATTTTTATCTAATTGGTGTTAAAATTTTAAAAATTAAATCCATATCTAAGTACTTCAAAACACTGTTGAAACTTTAAAAGTAGCAATTGAACTTTTACCTAAAATTGGCTAAGTGTTCGAATGACGTGTTACATATGGAACTTAAGTGTGTGAACCTTATATGAACTTTTTAAGTAAATAGTGTATGAAATTGATACTTTTTATGAAATAAACTCATGTCGATGGTTCGATTCTATGTTACATAAATTATGATTATGTTTCACAAGCTTATACTTGATACTTTAGCAAGTTGTACCATGTGTCATATCATATTCATATGTCATACTATGATTAATTGCACATGAGAAGCATATTGCACATCATGAACATTCTTACATGTCATCTTGGGTTATCGGAGTCCCTTTCGTGTCCTTCAATTGGGTTGAGTAACTTGAAAATCATTTATTCAGTGGTTGTGGATCTAGAACGTCCCTGGTTGCCATATTGATATTGAATTGGAGGTTTTTAATTATAAAAGGGAGATTTAGGCACCATGGGTTCATACTAGCTTTATTTAGACTTTGTGTTGACGCTTAACGAGTACCCTAATATTTAATGTGGGACTGTTAGCCCATATAAGAGTGACTGATAACTAGGTGGCCCGCCCCCACACTGTTGCCATTGAGTAAAACGGTTGAGGCATGTAGCCAGGGCGAGCATTTACCTTTCGCAACGAGGCTAGGATAGGTTAAGTGATCAATGTACCATCAAGTCTACTCTGTAATTCCCGGCGTGGAATTCATGATACTGTTCTGGAAGTACTTTGGGTTGGGCATCTGTATTATATTCATCTGCATCACGCACTCACACTACTGTTCTTATATGTGCTCATCCTGTTGAAAATGATAAATTACCTTTATCTCTGCCCCCTTAAATTTGCTTTAGATATTATTCGATATGTATTGTAGAATATCTTGTCGTGAGTTTGTTAGACGGTTTAGAAAATTTTCTTATGGGCTCTGGCTCATGGAATTCGTGCCACATGTGAAGAAGAAGAATCCTTTGAGAAAGGCATGTTCGTCGAGGAAGAAGACTACGAAGAAGGGGGAGAGTGGCAGGAGCATGTCAGCCCCAACGATGCAACTTGAAGACGTAGGACGTTTACTTTTTAGATTTTTTGTTCAGTTACCTTGGGCATATTGTAACTTTCGTTGAAATTTTCTGGATGACTGTAATTATTAAGTACTTTGAACTAATTCTGAACCGTTAATGATGTAGTAACTATCTTGTGTATCTATAAATGTTCGAATAGAATGTATCCCTTAGATGGGACCGTGGTCCTTCGGTGCAAGCCCGAGATGCGTATTAGTTGGGACTGTGGTCCTTCGGTGAAAGCCCGAGAAGTGTATTAGATGGGGCAATGGTCCTTCGGTGAGAGTCTGAAAAAATCCTTGTGTTGGGTGTGTGTCACCGTGTTATTGTAGAACTATTGTTGGGGCTTGTGAGAGTCGATATATATATGTATACCTGTTCTATATATATATACTATTGTTTTTTTGTTATGTCCCAAACTCCGGGACACGTGAAACACCCACAAACAACCAACTTGAGAATACAATCTCAAATTAAACGATACATGCATTGTATATAATCGCCAAACGACATACATTACACGGTTCCAACACCGAGAAAACATATTACAACATACACGTAGCAGAAAGAACAAAAAAAAGACTACAACTCTTCCACCACTCCGGCACCTCTAGATCAACTTGCTGACCGGTGCCAGAAAAAAATCAAATCCCACAGCGTGAGCCAAAACTCAGTAGAACCTAGACAACACATGCAATATAAGCTAAACATGCTAGGAAAACGAGGTGCAGTTTTAGACTCTCTTTTAAGCCTTTAAAATGAGTTTTCACCTGCAACGGTAAAGTAAGGATACAAACCATCTTTAGACTCACCCGCAGGAGTCTTGAAAACAATTGAAAGCGGTTTTAAGATTGCGGTTCACACGACTCTTAAAAACAATTTAAAAATTGGCCTATCCGTCCCACAATACAGTTTATGCAATCCATGTAACTTCTCGAACTTCCACCAAAGGACCGCAGCCCTCATTTATGAAACGCATACAACCCGTGCAACCCACACAACGCACCCAACCTGTGCAACACGCTCAACGCACGGAACCCGTGCAACACACTCAACGCACGCAACCTGTGCAACACACACAACGGACGCAACCCGTTCAACACACTTTTTCACGAACTTTCATCGTAGAACCATCATCCGCCCTCATCACATATCTTCATGGACTTTCACCGTAGGACCATTATTCGCCCTAACTAAGGCATTGTTGACTAGAGCCAACAGATATCTTCACAGACTTTCACCGTAGCACCAAAATTCACCCTTCATATGCATATCTTTACGGACTTTTACCAAGGGACCAAAATCCGCCCCACATATGCAAACAGATACAAATCTAAGTATCAACAGGCATCCCTACACATGCCTAAATCACTGGATAAAATCGCATACTACGGAATATCAAAGCCCAAAGCCCTAAAAGTATCAAGACCATAGAGGCCACTTACCCGCATACCATGCACAAGAATAAAACTATCCACAAATCTATAAGCACAAAAGAACATATAGCCAAGACGTTTCACATAAAGATGCCACATAACCCAACACGACATCACATGCCACACATCGTCATCCGCTTACCCGAACGACCCGTCCACACACCGGGACAACCAACACCTAACCTGGAGGCCAACACCTGAAACACCCAAGGCCAAGGATGGCACCACAACACTCAAAACTAACCATGCACGTCACACTCAAGGACGCACCATAAAAACACCTAAGGCCACGACACGACCACCGAAACCACAACACGACCAACGAACCCCAAAAAGGATCCAACGGTATTTCAGTTGATTAATCCCATAATTAATCAACTGAATACCATTGAACACTAATTGGAAACCAAAACCCAACCACAAAACACCCACACAAAATTGCCCAGGTCTAGTCGACTGGACTCTAACCCCCAGTCGACTAAACAACACACAGGAAAGGCCCAAAAATGCCCAAACACACTGTCTAGTCGACTAGCCCTCACGATCCAGTCGACTGAACCCAAGAACCTAGGCTCCAGTCGACTGACCCCACGGTCCAGTCGACTGAGCTGAGACGGAAATAGGTTATGAGCTATGGGTTTGGCTATCCAAACCTCGAATCAACGCCTCTAAACACCCATCCAACACCCTCAAACATCCACACTCCCAAGCCTAACACCAAAACCACGAATGAAATACCCGACACCAGATTCTATCCACCGAAATAGTCGAAAAATGGTTTTTAAACCTAAAACCCAACTTGAACATAAGATCATATCTATAGCAATCTAACCGGTAAAAACTCACACGATTACACATAGCACCCATATAAGACATGAGAGTCTAGGATCCTACCTTTGTGAGTTAAAAACTCGACGCATCGAATAACGTGCAAAACTGAGCCTCGCTAGAATAGAATTTTGTCCAGATAAACGCGTAGTCCACCATGCCAATAACAAGGATTGACAGTTTGATCGTCGAAAACCGAGCCATAAGCCCCAGAGAAGTTAGAGAGAAAGCAGAGAGAAAATGGAAGAAACTTAGTAGAGAAGTTTTGAAAATATCTTTTGAAAATATCTAACTTCAGATATTTATAGGCCTCCAAAATATCTTTTTTTTTTAAATTTTTGAAATTCGCACTGCAACGCCCCACGGCCCCAAGAACCTACCCTGCATGCATATCTAACCCCGATCATACAACAAAAAACATTTAAACTTGCTAAAACAAAAACACTAAATGCGCGTCAAAAAATGGTGAAAAAGAAAATGGGTCAGGGTCTCATAACTCTATCCCCCTAAAGAAATTTTGCCCCCGAAATTCAGCATAAGGTCAAAAGAAACAATCCCATCGATCGCAATCGACACAGAGCCAAACTGTTCCTAGGATATAGTCAAACAAGATCCGACATCCTAAACAATGGCCAACTATCTCAGAGATTTGGGATCTACAACTCACCCCAACCTCACATCATCACCAGCCACTGCCTTAACACAACACACCACCCCGAAATCTATTGCCAACTCCCAAACAGATGCAACAAGGAAACTGACCCAAAACCTGCATACTCAAAAAGTACCTCTACTCGCTGAAGGCACATCTGCATCCTCCGGCACGACTGGTGCCTTAGATGAACCGGGAGCTATGAGGGCATACGCTCAGGGCAATGTCGCCCTACCCTGTCCACCATAACTCGGCGTTGTCGGCTACTGTACTGACTGAACTGACGTACTCCCACCTGCCATCCGAGAAGTCTGAACTGTAGGATATTGCTGTTGCTCCTGCACATATAAACCCTCTGGTGTTCCCACGGTACTCGGCGTACTCTCTCTCTGGGGACAGTTCCTTCGAATATGTCCCATCTGACCACATCCAAAATAAGTAGGCGGCCCTCTCCCCTGTGACTAATCCGATATGGGACTCTGAGACTACCTCAATCGTGAATCTGGGTACTGCATCGGATGTGGACAATCTGATACACGATGCCCTGGCTGTCCATATCGGTAACATCTGAGCTCCCTCTGCTATGGCCTCCTTGACGAAGCCACTGATGGTGATGGTGTAGAAAACTGTTGTGGTAATCCAGATAGGTGAAAGTTAGGACCAGAGGGCCTCTGCCTCTTGCTGGAACGCCCACCAGTCTGTACCTCTGTCCCACACTGTGATGTCCTAGCTTCCCTGGAAGCTCGAATCTCAGTCATAGTGTTCTCTACCCTCGCTACTACCTCTACCAGCTCTATGAACACCCGAAGTCCCATCGCAACCACACGCTCCCTGATCGCTGACCTCAAGCCCCGTTCAAACCTCATCAATCGCATCTCGTCTGTGCTCACTAACTCCGGTGCAAACCGAGATAAGTTCGTAAACCTGGCCTCATGCTGCATAACATCCATGGCCCCTTGGGTAAGAGTGTAGAACTCCTCTCCGTATAAATCCCTCTTCGAAGACGAGAAGTATTTCTCCAGCAACACTCCCGTAAAGGTTGTCCATGTGACCCCCACCATGTTCCTGGCATAGCTCTACCATGCATGAGCATTACCTCTCAGCTGAAAGGCGGCAAAAGAAATTCGTAACTCATCCTCCACGATCTGCAACGTGTCCAGGATCTGAGTCACCAACTCCAGCCACTCTGTTGCCACAAAGGTAGGCGAATCCATGCGCCTGAACTCCCGCATCACTACTATAGCTCTCGCCTCAAGTACTCCCTCTCTCTCCCTAACGATCTCACCTTTAACCAACTGCTAGATAGAACCCACCAACACACGCAACAACTTAGTCGTGTCCATCGATCCCAGGGGAGCATTTGCATCCCCAACATCAGGGATAAGCATATCCCCTTGGCCAACACCACGGCCACGGTCTCGACCACGGCCACGTCCTCTCCGCGCAGACATCGCGTCTATATGAAAAAGATAGAACATGAGATGCATCACATAGCATAAACCACATAAGCATGCTAACAAATAATCACATAGGTTCATGCTAAACAAAACCCTACATACCGAGGAGAACCAACAAGAATGACGGGTCAATCTAGATAACCTACTCAGATTCCCTGCTAGAAATCACGTCAGCTAAAAGCATTTCTAACTTGGCTCCCAAGTTTTTTAAGTCAAACGCCCAAAGGCAGGACTAATCAATTTCAAGATTCAACCCCCATGCTCACATATACACATCATTCACGTATCTAACATGCTGACACGTTCATGTTATCAAAGCGTCTAAACACATGCAATCAAACATACGCAATCAACCTCACACGGGATACACCCCCTTCTCACGGCTCTTAGGTATTCGAACCCAGAGCTCTGATACTAATCTGTCACACCTTAAACTCTAGGTCACGTGAAACACCCACAAACAACCAAACTGAGAATACACTCTCAAATTAAACCATACATGCATTGTATATAATCGCTAAACGGCATACATAATACGGTTCCAACACCGAAAAAACATGTTACAACATACATGTAACAGAAAGAACAAAAAAAATTATAGCTCTTCTACCTCTCCGGCACCTCCAAATCAACCTACGTGACCGGCACCTGAAAAAAATTAAATTTCATATCGTGAGCCAAAGCACAGCAGAAATTAGACAACATATGTAATATAAGCTAAACATGCTAAAAAAATGAGGTGCAGTTTTAGACTCTCTCTCAAGCCTTTAAAACAAGTTTTCACATGCAACAGGAAAATGAGGATACAAACCATCTTTAAACTCACTCATAGGAGCCTTGAAAATAATTAAAAACGGTTTTTAGATTGCGGTTCACACGACTCTTAAAAACAATTTGAAAATTGATCTATCCGTCCCACAATGCAGTTCATGCAATCCATGTAACTTCTCAAATTTTTACCGAAAGACCGCAGCCCTCATTTATGCAACGCACACAACTCGTGCAACCTGCACAATGCACGTAACCCGTGCAACACACACAACGCACACAACCCGTGCAACACACTTTTTCACGAACTACCACCGTAGGACCATCATTCGCCCCCATCACATATCTTCACGGACTTTCACCGTAGGACCATTATTCGCCCTAACTAAGGCCTTGTTGACCAGAGCCAACAGATATCTTCACGGACTTTCACCGTATGACCAAAATTCGCCCTTCATATGCATATCTTTACGGACTTTCACCAAGAGACCAAAATTCGCCCCACATATGCAAACAGATACAAATCTACGTATCAACAGGCATCCCTACACATGCCTAAACCAAGGGATAAAACCGCATACTACGGGATATCAAAGCCCAAAGCCCTAAAGGCATTAAGACCACATAGGCCACTTACCCGCATACCATGCACAAGAATGAAACTATCCACAATTCTATAAGCAAAAAAGAGCATATAATCAAGACGTTTCACATAAAGATGCCACACAACCCAACACAACATCACATGCCACACACCGTCATCTGCTCACCCGAACGACCCGTTTACACATCAGGACCCGTCCACACACTGGGACAACCAACACCTAACCCGAAGGCCAATACCTGAACCTCCCATAGATCGATTCTCAAGAAAACCTCATCTTAAAATCGAACCACAAACCCACTCGTCCCGCACATAACCAGCACGTACGCAACCAGGCCACAACACTCAAAACTAACCATGCACGTCACACCCAAGGACGGCAAGCACAAAAATACCCAAGGCCACGACACGACCTCCGAAACTACAACACAACCAACGAACCCCAAAAACGATCCAACGGTATTTCAGTCGATTAATTTCATAATCAATCAACTGAATACCATTGAACACTAATTGAAAACCAAAACCCAACCACAAAACACCCACATAAAACCGCCCAAGTCCAGTCGACTGGACTCCAACCCCCAGTCAACTAAATAACACACTAGAAAGGCCCAAAAATGCCCAAACACACTGTCTAGTCGACTAGCCCGCACTGTTCAGTCGACTGCACCCAAGAACCCAGGCTCCAGTCGACTGACCCCACGGTCTAGTCGACTAAGCTGATGCGAAAACCGTTT